>JAFFST010055324.1:38116-56184 GCA_022414735.1 Noturus placidus
ATGGATAGGATCGGGGTGATGTGGTCATATTTCTTGGTTCTAGTTAGAACCCTAGCAGCTGCATTCTGGACTAGCTGGAGTTTCTTTATGTTTCTACTGTAACATCCAGACAGTACGGCATTACAATAATCTAGTCTAGAGGTAACGAAAGCATGAATTAATATCTCTGCATCATGTAGTGATAATATTTCTTATCTTAGAGATATTTCTGAGATGAAAGAAGTCTACCTTAGTAATATTATCCACATGAGCATCAAATGATAGACTGGAGTCAATAATCACTCCAAGGTCTTTTACTGCTGCACATGATGAAACAGGAAGTCCATCCAGAGAAACCATGTGATCAGAAACCTTAGTTCTAGCTACACATGATCCTAACAAAAGTATTTCCATTTTATCAGAATTGAATAAAAGGAAGTTAGTTAGCATCCAACGTCTAATGTCCTTTACACAATCCTCAACTTTATTAAGCTGCTGTCTGTCCTCTGACTTCGCTGATACATACAGCTGTGTATCATCAGCATAACAGTGGAAACTAATTCCATGTTTACGAATAATTTGACCTAGAGGTAGCATATATAAAGTAAATAGTAGTGGGCCTAAGACAGAACCTTGTGGAACACCAAATTTAACCTTGCTATGAGTGGAGAAATCTCCATTTACATCTACGAACTGATAACGCTCGGTAAGATAAGACCTGAGCCAGGAGAGGACTGTTCCCTTAATGCCAACAACATTCTCTAATCTATAAAGGAGAATAGTATGATCTATAGTATCAAAAGCTGCACCAAGGTCGAGTAACACAAGTAACAAGACACAACCCTGATCAGTGGGATTAGGTTCCCTGCACAGAGTAGCAAACGGTTTTTAGCTCTAGCAGCTGGGCCTGCCTGTCGAGAAGGCCGCGAATCTGCTTCTCCACCTCCTCAACTCCAACAGCACCGTGTGCAGCTCGAGCGAGTCCTCATGTGCACTCAGAACAGAGGAAGTAAACATATTAAGCCTAGGAAATAACGTGGAAGATAAACAAGACTAGCGGTGGCTAATGCTAGCTAATGCTAGTGAAACATAAACAAGGCTAGCGATGGCTAATGCTAGCGAACATAAACAAGGCTAGCGATGGCTAATGCTAGCGAACGCAGACAAGGCTAGCAGTGGGTAAAGCTGGTGGGTTTCTGCTGCTGACGCTGCTTCCTGACGCTGCTTTATGCACTCATTGTTCTGCCTTCTCTCTAATGCAGAGGGTACAGACAGCCACCTTGTTGCGTTGTGTGGCCATCGGCATATAGGTATAATGTGTTTGCTATCGGGGTATGTCAGTTCTCCTTGTGCACATTATGATGCTCAATCTCACAGTGAATGGTGGAGATCCCTACTACACAGTCTACAGAATAGTGGCGTCTCTGTACTAAAATGTAGCAAATAAATATTAAAATGACTTCGTTGTTTATACATCGAACACTTAAATACAAAGACCTAGTTGCCACACCAAATATCTTTTCATTAGGCAGGACTACAGTAAGCTGGTACAGTTTTATTTATTTGTTTATTTATTTTTATGAATGCATACTCACAGGCCTGGCTAGAAACTGTACAAACATCCTGTTCACTTGCACAGTCCATCTGTAATCATACTCACAAACCATTGTCAAGGCATACAAACAGGTATGTCACAGTCAATGAGCTCATTTTAAAACAATATATGTACCCGAGGATAAAAACATTAACTTGTTGCAAACTTGCTCTTTCAAAAGGAGCAAGCACTTAATCAATGGTTAGCATAGCTGACTTTCTAACCAAATGCACATAATAGCCATTGTCTTTTCCATTCTGGCCACAACACCAGGCAACAGCCTAATAGGCAGCATTAGAGATGTAACTTCACATTTAATTAACATAAAGTGAAGTGTAATTCTTGTCACCACTGTCTAAACTCAGTAGGCCCCCCACCCACACCAATCAAATTGTTATATGCAAAAATGAACAGAATCAAGATTTTATTATTTTGGCTTGGATTTAATAAATAGTTTAATAAACAATAATAAATTAAAAAAACTGAACATAACTATATACAGTACACAAGGAATAAATTCTTTACACAAGTACATTTTATTAAGTTTTCAGGTCAATTCCATGTTCAAACTGCAACTCCCAGAATACACTGCAGCCTACAAACATGGCCACCATGGACTACAACTCCTACATCAGTACACCAGTGCGATCACAGTCTCTAGCATTCTAATCACACCCAGCTGTTGCAAATCACACCCAGCTGTTGCTAATTACAACACACGCACACCACCCTTTAAGAGACCTTTCATTCACTAAGGCGTTGTGAAGTAAAAACTCAGCAGTGCCTACTCTGACTTTACAAAGCCTTTGAACATGCTGTTTTTAGAGTTATTTTTTACTGTGTAATTTCTGTTTTTTTGCTCTCTGTTATTTCTACGATATCATGTTTGCTGATCTCCTGACCCTTTGCCTTGAATTTGCCTTACACACACTGTATCCAGGTAATCATGCACACCAAGCACATCACAGAGGGCAACTGCTATTTTAAAATTGTTTTAAATGTCTTGGTCGATGTGCTAGATCTGAAGGTTGCACATCATTAAAGGAAGATGCTGTGGCAGCTGGAACTGATTTAAAAGCCAGCTTTCATCCTCTGAAAAAAAAATAAGCAGGATGGTCTTTAAATGTCCTTTCCCTTGCTAAATCTTTTGTCAGCTGAGGCATTTGTTCGTGGTTTAGGACTATGCACCCACAGACATGTCCAGCTTTTATTTACATGGTGCCATGTCTTTTATCATAAGTAAATGGCTAGTTTATTTGTCTTAATTTATAGCTTTGTTCTGGAACACTTTCATTACTTTTCATATTTTATAAATTAATGCCAATGATACACAAAGACGGGGTTTCAGACAATTTTGTCAATGTTATTATTATTATTATTATTTTTGCCCCCTGTCTTAATAAACTAACATAAGAATCTGTTTTTGATAGAGACTACAAAGCATTTCTCTAAGTTAATATTGATATGGATGTCTACTAAATGCTCGAAATGTAACTTAATTAGTAATTTAAACTTGACGGTGTATTCCATATATGAAAGTGCAGTAATACATGTAAATTATATGATCTGAAATCCATCTATATATATATATATATATATATATATATATATATAAATTATTTAATTTTCTTTTGCATAATTTTACACAGACTCAGGAACATACATACATGCGCATTCTACTGAAGACCGAAGACATTGCCTGGAATATTCAGGTTCTACAACAAGGCAGCACAAAGCTGTCCTGGGCTATCAGAGAGCTGAAGCACAACTATGCACAAAGACTCCATGAACATTTCCTAAACATCAAGGACACAATATATGCAGCAAGGCATTTAGGCCATCACTGACTACAAAGCTACATCACATGTCTGTAAACTGACAATGCCTTGCCTCCGGATGCATTGAACAATTTCTGCTCCCATCCCGACTTCCACCAGTCAAGAACTGTCTGTTTTAGGGAACAGAGGCTGGAAGTAATTGCAAGAGTGCAGTCTTTATTATTCAAAAAAAAAAAAACATAAACAAGGACCACTTAGTATGCTAACTCAACCACTGTAGCATTTACAGCTAAATCTCTGCTATGGAGATACTGGCTGGATACATCGGACATCGTATAAACTAACGAAGATACTGACATAAAATTCAAACAATAACATGCCCCATGCTAAGTAACTCAGGCATTTAAATAAGGAACCTAATTCAACATAAACTATGTACACCTGGGGAAGATTACACACGTCCTCAAGCAAACAATAAAACAGGAAGTGCTTCAGCAAAGAAGGAGTTACGTGACCATACAGAGTTCGTGCTGTGGTGCCATCTGCTGGTCGAGGTATAACAGTCTGCCTGTAGTGGATGTTGGTCCAGACATTTTCATGGAAAGCTGCAGGTTCTAACTACATGCCTGATGCCCAGAGAATGTGCTGGTCAGTTTACAGTTTACATATATCTTTATTATCTCCCTGACTCAAGCAGATGTCCCTGTGTGCTTCAAGCTAACCACCATCATCTGTCATGCCTCAATGACTACTGGTCCATTACACTCTCACCAATCAGCATTAAGTGCTTTCAGTGGCTAGTCATGAGACACATAAAGAACAGTCTTCCCATCACACTGGATCCATTTCAGTATGTACACTGCCCTAACTGGTCAACAGAACCTCATTTCTGCTGGCATCCACCTGTCTCTGACCCACCTAGAGAAGAATGACAATTATGTAAGGACGCTGTTCATAGACTCCCACCCAGCATTCAACAAAATTATCCCACCACAAATCATAGAAAATTGAGCCTACTGGGCACCTCCCTCTACAGCTGGGTCCTAGATTTCTTACTGGGAGACTCGAATTCATCAAAATGGGCAGCACCACCACACTTAACAACGGTACTCTCCAGGGCAGTCAACTTCTGTTTACAATGCTGACTCAAGACTGTGCTGCAAAGTACAGCTCTGATCACATCATCAGGTTTGCTGATGATACTACAGTTGTGGGCTTCATCAGCAGTAATGTCAAGTCAGCATACAGTAAGGAGGTGGAACAGCTCTGTGTTGCAGAGAAATGTAGTCTCTCTCTCAATGTTAATAAAATAAAAGAGATTGAGATTGTTGACTTCAGGAGGACCTTTGGTGATCACTCTCTACTGCACATCAATGGAGCAATTGTGGAGAATCCACAGCAATCAACAAGTTCATTGTTCTTCACATCATAGAAAAACTCCTGGACTTTTCACCACCCCTCCAATCCTCAACACCTTCTACATGGAGAGAATAGAGAACATACTGACCACTGGACTGTGAGAACATCATAGGGGTCACTCTATTGACCAATTACATGACTTACTACATTACAACTGCTGCATCCACAAGGCCACCTGTCCTGTGTATTCATTGTCCTGTTTATTTAAGTTGTTGCTACAACTTGATGACAATAATTCTTTTGATTGTGTCATTTTTCCCATTTATTCAACTGTGAGTTTGGAGGAGAGTAACATTAGTTAGTAGTAAGTGCCACAGCTAAACTGTAGATGTTTCTACCTCTGACAATGAAATGCAAAAATAATAATAATAATAATAATAATAATAATAATAATAATAATAACAATAACTTAAACATATTTCTTTCTTATTTTCACCATTATTGTTATATGATAGTGATCTGGACAGGATTAGCAATTAGCAATATTTATGCAAACAGAGAGAGTCTCGAATTTCCCCCTGGGGGATCAATAAAGTATGTATGTATGTATGTATGTATGTATGTATGTATGTATGTATGTATGTATGTATGTATGTATCTATCTATCTATGTATCTATCTATGTATCTATCTATGTATCTATCTATGTATCTATCTACATACAATCCCCTTAAGATGCTGCATGGCTTTTGTGAATGTACAGAAGTGAAAGAATGGCATTAACTAAAAATAACTTTACTAGTGTTAACTTTGCTCTACCACTGTCTCATTCCCCCAAGTGCTAAATTTTTACACGTAAAATTATTCTTCACACTTTCCACATGCAATGAATGTGACTATCTTAGTCAATCTTCTGATATTGTGTTTCTGCGCAATAAAAAAGACTTGTGTACTGATGTCTATGTATAAATATATGTAGTGTGTCTAATTGTGTGTAAAGTGTGTATGTGTATCTAGTTTGTGAATGTCAATGTTAATGTCAAATTAATTTATATAGCACCATTAAAAACAAATGTTGACCAAAGTGATTTACAAAAAAAAAAATTACAAAATCTAAAACAGACATAAAATAGTATAAATAAATAAAATAACTAACATTATAGCTGTTATAAAAAGTTTAAAACTATCTCTACAGCTAATGTGGTCTATCTATCTATCTATCTATCTATCTATCTATGAGATAGTTTAATAAATAAGGAATTAATTAGGCACTTTGACAATATTTGTCATTTGGATAAATTACATTATATAACAGTGCATCTCATCTCATGGACTGCACCAGATTTGTCTGTTCTTGCTGTGAGATGTTACTCCACTCTTTCACCAAGGCGTTTGCAAGTTCTCGATCATGTCTGGGACACACACACGGTTATATGTAATTTTCCACTGAAAGGCGATCAGCTGTCCTTCCTGTCTCTCTGTAGCACTGTCTTAGGCATCTTACATTTAATAATTTATCAATTTGTATAGCGCTTTTTACAATGGTACATTGTCTCAAAGCAGCTTTACAGAAATATCATTTTTACATTTACAAGCGACTTACTAATGAGATCACATTCACACACCAATGGTAGCAGAGCTGCCATGCAAGGTGCTAGCTTGCCATTGGGGGCAACTTAGGGTTCAGTGTCTTGCCCAAGGACACTTCGGCATGGGATCACCCGGGCCGGGATTCGAACCGCCAACCCCACGGTTAGTGGATTAGTGGACAACCCGCTCTACCGACTGAGCCACAGCCGCCTGACATTGCAGTGTATTGCTCTGGCCACATCTGCAATATTCAGATTTATTGCAGACATCCTAGACATCTTTATTCTGGTGTTTATCAGAGTCAGTAGAAAGTTATTATCCTAAATTATTGTACCTGTGACCTTAATTGCCTACTGCCTGTAAACTGTCTCAGGGACTGTTCCACAGGTGCATGTGCAATAATTGTTTATGTTTCACTGAAAAAGCATGATACACATTGTTTAAAGTTTAAACCCTTTCCGATAATGATCTGTAAAGATTATTTGGATTTTTTAAAATTATATTTAAAATACAGTCTTTTATATATATATATATATATATATATATATATATATATATATATATATATATATATATATATATGGATACTGAATATCTAACATTCTTAGTTGAGTAGATTAAAAAGATTTTCACACACAAAATTCTAACAATATTTCAGTTCTGTTGATAAAAAGACACTGAGGATTTAGCCGTTACATTTAAGGTTGTATATTAAGGTTTATTCTTATATAGTAGTATATTTACAATTGATAGCACACTCTGTGATGTTTTTAATGCCTTCCGACAGGATGACTTTGCATTTTCAGTGCAGCACAAAACAAAGCACTTTTGGTTCCTAATTAAACAGGGATGGCAAACCAGAGCAGGCCATCAATTTTTAATTCAGATCAGGTCTACCACTCAGGGGATATGCTGTGTGTGTGTGTGTGTGTGTGTGTGTGTGTGTGTGTGTATGTGTGTGTGTGTGTGTGTGTGTAGTGAGATAGCAATGTCAAGACACATCGAGTGATGCAATAGAAAACATATGAGTCTGTTATTAATGGTGTCTTCCTAGAGAAATGCACTCTAAAGATTTTCTTGCAAAGCTTCTCTCACAGTGCTTCATTAACATTAACAAAGGCAGTTCTGCAGTTATCTAAACTATCAAAACTGCATAGGATTTATGATACTAATTCTAAGGTCATTGTTTCAGTCTGATTGTAAATTCAGTAGAAGGACTACCTTTAACAATCCAGTCACATTTTCAGTGCAAAACCTGTGCAAATGTACTGTCTGGTCAAGTGTAGTCTCATTTATCCTATATGAATCATACATTACAGGTGAAATTAGACCTAAAATTGTCAGTCTTTGCCCTGCGATGGACTGGCACCCTGTCCAGGGTGTACCCTGCCTTGTGCCAAGATACTCCCTGGGATAGGCTCCAGGTTCCCCTTGGCCCTGGAAAGGACTAAGCGGTAGAAGATGGATTGTCAGTCTTTCCTTATAACAAGAGGAACACAGATTAAATATTGTGCAGTGTTAAATATTAATTAATAAGGTGTAGCTAATGGTTTTATCTGAAACTGGTTCAGTATGGAATTAAAGTAATCCTCAAGGTGATCTTTTCTGTTGTTATTGTATTATGTCATTAATTAAAACTCTACATAAAGGAGCTGTGTTCATGTCTGGGGGAGCACTGCAATCTCCCAGAGGTAATTAGAGCTGTTCATAAAAAGAAGAGAACATATAAAATAAGATATTTCCTATCAGCTTGGAGCATTCTGCTCTACAGCTGTCAGTATTATGAGCCATTGGTCATGGTCACAGTTTGTTCTTAACTCTCAACTTCAAAGTCTGTACTCTACCACTGGCTCCAGGTGATTTTCCTAAACGAATCTGTTCTCACTGCCACAACCGATTTTTGTTGTCACCCTTAAAGTTTATCCTTGAACTGACATCATCTAAAAGGCTTTACTCACCTATAAATTATTTTTTCTCTCCTATTGACTAACAAATCATGAGGCAGTTCACAAGTAGTGAGACATTTAGAAAATATGCCCCCTTCTTCTTATTCCTTCACCTAAATTTGAAAAGGAATGTTACAAAGCAGACCATACCCGTAGAGATTAATGCTAGTCATATGACGAATTCATAAAGTGGATAAAGCCAGCACAATCTTCTTAATCTTCTGTAAATCTTCAACAATCAATGTTTAGAAGTGGCAGACGCTTTTAGAATCCAGAATCCTCCCAACTCAGTAAGAGCTCTTAACCAGTTCTTGTTTGACATGGAAAATGGTCTTATTATGCACTTTTTAACTTTAAAAGTTAAAACGCTTTACATTGTTTCTCATTCACCCAATCACACACACACGCACCAATGGCTGAACCAATGGCAGTTCCTGCCATGCCAAGGTGCTAGGTTGCCTTCGGGAGCAACTTGGGGTTCAGTGCCTTGCCAAAGGACACTTTGGCATGTGGAGACACGTGGACCTCCAACCCAATGATTAGTGGACAACCCGCTCTTCTACTTGAGCCACATCTGCCCCATACATACTGTAGGTACCTGGCAAAATCCTGGACGATAAGTTTTGTGATCATTTGAAGGAGCAAATCTCACATCTGTGTGCTTGCTCCACCACCTAGACTAACTGGGCTTCTTGTTCATGTATAAGGGTGAGGAGTCTGCTGTTTAAGGGGGAAAAATATTTGTCAGTTTTTTTGTTTGTTTTTGTTTTTAAATACAAACTTTTATGAAAAACCTTTTCCCAGTGGATTTTTGTTAAAGAGAGAAAGGGGTGCATTCCTTTTCAGTCAGCTTTTTCAAGATCACAAATGTACTTAGACCACTGAGTCAGAAAAAGAGTCACTTTATTGTCCAGGTTGTGGCGCAGGTGGTAGAGCTAGTTGTCCAATAATCGTAGGTTTTGTGGTTCGATTCCCGGTCTGGATGACATGCTGAAGTGTCCTTGGGCAAGACACTGAACTTCAAGTTGCTCCCAATTGCATGCTAGTGCCTTGCATGGCAGCTCACAGACCACATTGGTGTGTGTGTGTGAATGGGTGAATAAGACACAGTGTAAAGTGCTATATAAGTGTGCCATTTACCACTTAGGTACACTTGGCAGAATTGGTGTACATACATGGACAAGATATGCAGTGCAGATATTATGTAAATAATAATAAAAATAAGTAAATAATAATTGAAAAAAAAAAAACCAGTGTAAATATAAATAGTGTAACAATGGGTTCAATGATGTATAGTGATTCACCTGATTTTCCCTTTTTAATGAGTGGATGATGTGCTGCAATTTTCCCATGGCCTGAGAAGAAACAGCACCAAATCAGGCAATTATGGAGGATTTCAAGATATACTCAATGATAGCTGTGTAGAACTATACTAGCACTGCCTGGGGGAGAATGAGTTTCTTCAGCTGTCATGGGAAAAACTGCATTTGCTGAGCCCCTTTTTGTGATACAGGTGTTGTTTCCATCCCACTTGAGATTGCTTAAAATGACACTGCCAACAGGCATCAGTAGTCACAGAGAAGCGTTGTTATATGTCAGTGCTTGTTAAAAGTCATTAATTTTCCCGACAAGGGAGTTAGTTCCTGTTAACACATTATAGCAGTTATAAATAGTAATTCCCTCACCAGCCTCTTTTTTCTCTCTCTTGAAGATGATGGGATACAAAACAAACAAAGAAACCAAAATGCAACTTGTCATAATGCCTTACTGGAAAACAAAAACTCCTCACAAACATTCCATAACATGTAAAGATTTTTTTAATTCATTGTTCATTAAAAAAGCAAAAAAAAATAAAATAATAATAATAAAAAAATGTTGGCAAATCACTATGATATAAGAAAAATATCAGTCAGTTATCTCTGACATCCAAATTCAAAATCTTTCAAAATAGTATTTAGTCTTTCAAAAGTTTGTTTAGTCTTTTTTTTTAATCTAAGTATAATCATTATTTCGCAGTTGAAGGGAATCTTGAAAGCACTCCTACTTCCCACATCCTTGGCTGTAACCCTTTTGTCTGTCCTCTTATGTACTTTATAATTTTATTGGACAACGTGCACTTAGTTTCACCTTTAATTGTACACTTTTACCTTAATTGTGTCCCTACTTGTAGGTGAAGGTATCTTACATCAAAATAAGTCTTTTCTGTCTGTTCTATTAAATGATTCATACAGATTTGTTCAACATTTGCATGGTTTGCTCACATGTTTCAGCCTGATCATTCTGCTGTCTAAAGCAGACAATGGACACCTTGAGTAGTGTGAAAAAATACAACAACAAAAAAAAAAAACACACCTAATAATAGTCACTACTTTCCTATTTTATAATGTGCTTTCACACATCTGTGATTAGAAGAATTCTATTTCACACCCAGTCCACAACCTAGACTCCTATTACATGCACTGAAACACTGCAAATCTCCACAAATGGAAATGGGATTTATTGATCCCAATGACTCAAGTGAATGAAAGGAAATACATCCTGGTTTTGGCTATAAGGATTCACCAACTCAAGAGTCATGGATCAGGTTTGGAACATGGTCTGTTGCAAATATGAAAATATGTTTCAAATATAATTATTTAATACAATTGTATTCAATTCAGTTTATGGCTATAACAATTAATCAATAAAAAGCAATCATTAAAATAAGTGACAATTAATTTAATTATCGATTAATTGGGTCTGTGACATCACTGTGGATAACCCATGTCAGCAACGTGACTTCGCAATGGTTTAAAAGTCATTTCTATGAATATAACACATCTGAAAAACAGTGGAGGTTACAGAGTGAGCTGTTGCTGAGGAAAAACTCATGATCCAGGTCGTCCAAAACATGAAAATATTTTATATTAAGCACTTCAAACAAACTCTTAAGTGTATTAATGTGGCTTTTCATATCAGATCCTACGACAGATGCGTGTGCGGTTTAATGTGTTCCAGACATGTCTTCTTCAGCATAGAAATGACATTTATACCTTATATATCTTTATCTGTAAATATTAAAAAAATTCACGCCAGTATTTCCATTTTACATAAAGGCTTGTCCTGACAGCAAGTCAGTCTCCATTAAACTTCAATGAATGAGTGCGAATGCGTGGATGATAAAAAAAATATTATTTTTTATCATAATATATTGTTTGATGCTATATTTAGCAATATTTAGAAACTTAAGTAATTGTGTTTTTTTATTATTTTTTATGAGAGCAGTAAATGTAAGGGGGTTGTAACCTGTAACTGTATTTAAATGTAAGAAATGTTCTACATTTACAGAATGAAGGAACATGTTACTGTTCAGTTGTGTCACAATTTGGAAGTTGAGGCAAAAGCAAACACAGATTTTAACATTTATTAAACAAACGTACAACAAAACAAAGACACTAAGACTACTTGGCATAACACCATGGCATGAAACAAAACACAGTGACCTAGAAGACAGAAGTCTAAGACAATGAAAGACAAAGACATAATACAGACAAGGGCTATATATACACCCGTGTGCTTGTTACCCAGAACATGAATCAGGTGCAGGTGATCATGTGACATGAGTTCCATGCAGTGACTGATGGGAACTGGAGTCCAAAGTCTCTTGATACATGACAGAACCACCCCCCAAGGGCACTACTCCCGGAGCGCCCAAACAGGCACCCCCTCTGTCTGGTGGTCCAGGACCCCCGGCAAAGCGCCCAAAGAAAAACCAGGAGACCGAGCAGCGTCCACAACTGGGCAGGGAGGCAGACAGACATACACAGCAGCTCAGGAGAACATATGAAAATCCCCAGCTGAAAAGGATAGCGAAGCGAAAGTCTCAGCGGAACAGGAAAGCAGAGCGACGTCCTCGGTGGAGCAGGAAAGCAGAGCGATGACCACAGCCAGCTGCACTCAGTGGCACAGGACAACGAAGCGAGGTCCCCTGCGAGGCCAGGGAGAGAGTGAGGGTCTCTGCAAGGCGGAACGAAGCTCTCCGGGAAGCAGGAGGGGGGAACAATGTCCTCCGTGGAGCTGGAAGGGGGAGTGACACACAGCGCGGAGCAATGAGGCAGAATGATGTCTTCAGCGGAACATGGAGGCAGAGAGACGTCATCTGCCAAGCAGGATGGTAGAGCGACGTCACCAGCTGAACAGGAAGGCAGAGCGACGTCCCCAGCTGAACAGGAAGGCAGAGCGACGTCCCCAGCTGAACAGGAAGGCAGAGCGACGTCCCCAGCTGAACAGAAAGGCAGAGCAACCTCCTCAAACGAGCAGGCAGGCTAAACGTCCTGTTGGCATGGCAAGTAGTCTGTCCCAAACACGAGTGGCGAGTCGTGGGAAAGAGGGAAGTTCTTGAGGCTGACAGGAGACAGAGCAACGTCCACAGATGAGCAGGCAGGCTGAACGTCCCGTTGGCGTGGCAAGTAGTCCGTCCCAAACACAGGCGGAAAGTCGTGGGAAAGAGGGGAGGGAGGGTGGGAGATGGTGTTAGCTCTGACCACCGTCTTCCCCTCCTGTAGCTTACGTAGCATTGCTTGATTCTCCTTCGCCTCTTTGCATAGTGTGGTGAAGTAATCCACCAATGTCCGTGGGATCCTGATTCCCCAGTTATCCATCCTGGCGAATCTGCTGCTTCTGATGGTAGGTCTTCTGAATCGTAACAGAACAAAAGTTGAGGCAGAAGCAAACGAAGATTTTAACATTTATTAAACAAACATACAACAACACAAAGACTACTTGGCAGAACACCGTGACATGAAACAGAACACCGTGAGATGTAACAAAACACCGTGACATGAAACAAAACACCGTGACCTAGAAGACAGAAGTCTAAGACAATGAAAGACAAAGACATAATACAGACAAGGGCTATATATACACCCATGTGCTTGTTACCCAGAACATGAATCAGGTGCAGGTGATCATGTGACATGAGTTCCATGCAGTGACTGATGGGAACTGGAGTCCAAAGTCTCTTGATACATGACAAGATGAGTGAATGTGTGTAACTGCAGAACATTCAACCTCTTACCACTTAACACTTAGTTTCTGCTTTTTTTTTTTTTTTTTTTTTTTTTTTTTTTTTTTTTTTTTTTTTTAGCATTTTATAATATAGTGCAAACTTAACTTTAACTTCTGCTTTAAAGATTCTGGACAATCAGTTGTTTTTTGTTTTCAAAATATAATGTCAGTATAAAAAAAACAAACAAAAAAACAAACTTTGCTCAATGTATAACCCACAAGGATAATATAATACCACATATAATACTACATATAATACCTTTTTTCATAGCCTTCAATTTGCAGAATGTTGGGCAGAATGTAAAATAATTTTTTTTTTTTTTTTTTTTTTTTTTTTTTTTTTTAGAAATACAGAAAATAAAAATTGGCCTTTTAATCCAACTAAAGCGATTAATCAAAGACAGATTAACCGATGATCAAAATAATTGTTAGTTGCAGCCCTACGTCTATTTTATGTACAACGTCAAAAAGCAGCTTTAGAGAAATCCAGATAGGAAATTGTTATTCAAATTATTACTTAATCCCTATAGAGCAAGCCAGAGGAAAAACTTCCTGAGACAATATGGGAAACATTAAGAGAACTAGACTCTGAAGGGAACCTATCCACATCTGACAAATATCCTTGTTGGATAGTGTATTTATAAACAATATATATTTTATAAATGTAGGCTATTGATGAAGATCTGAATCAGAAATGAAATATTAATGAAAGGCAATATTAATTTCCCCCAATTGCATTTGCTGAAAAAGCAACCAGAGTAAAACAGGATACTGTTTGAGACAGAGAGATTATAAGACATTATAATTTGTTTTATTTCATATTTATTTTTTGTGTACAGAGTACTATATTATTGTTACTAAAGCCTATGTAGATCCACAGCTACATGCATCATTACCTGTGCCTTAAAATACACTGTCCTTATAACTGGATTAACACACTAATAGATATATAAAGGACATACAAGCAGACCTACGTAAAAACTATTTGATAATCATGATTTTGGATCGATTACGGATATTATGGAAGTGTAGGGCTCCAGAGTTTCAGTTTTGCAGTTTGCAATTGCAAACCGAATAACTCAATGCATTTTAGTGACTCAACCCAAATTTTTCAAGTCAGTGACCTATTCAAAAAGAATCATGCACAAACAACATCTACCTGACCTGAGATTTTCAGTCATTTTAATATATGGAACATTTTGAGATGGAATGCAAAAAATGCACACAATTAAAGGCCCTGACATTCTAAAGATTTGCATGTATAGGAAACAGATGCAAACTTGATAACACCTGCCACCACCAAAAAAGTAAACTGATTTAATCACAGGCTCTCTGTTTGGTTATTTACAGAAAGACACTTCTTACTAAAGATATGTTGGTGGTGTCGATTTAACTTGATTCATTTTATCCATGCAGTATGATGTATTAAGTCTCTTTGGAAACAGCAATTGTATGTACAAATTAACTCATGAAGAACATGCATTTGTGGCAGCGCATTTCCACCAGTTTAAGAAAAATAAATACAATTAAATTTAACTTAGTAATGATAATCTGCTGTGGGGGTTTCCTCCGTGACTCCGGTTTCCTCTCTCAGTCCAAAGACATGCATGGTAGGCTGATTGACATGTCCAAAGTGTCCGTAGTGTGTGAATGTGTATGTGTTTGTGCCCTGTGATGGATTGGCACCATGTCCAGTGTGTACCCCACCTTGTGCCCAATGCTCCCTGGGATAGGCTCCAGGTTCCCTGTGAACCTGAAGAAAGGATAAGTGGTGTAGAAAATGGATGGATGATAATCTAGATTATTCCTTAATAACAGTGTTTTTGAAAATAATTACTGAATATTACTATGATAAAATGGAGGTTATTAGATATTCACTGCACATACAGCATTACAATCATTATCGTAATTATACTAGAGAACACATAACCACAACTTTTGATACTGTATTAATTCAAATGCAACCACTTTTTACATTTATGCTGCTCAGTAGATTGGTTCCAGCTGGAATGGTCACAAAGATAGTTAATGCCTTGATTTTGTGCAGGTGCTGTGGTTTAAAAAAAAAAATGGCCCATAGTCATGCACTTCTGACACATTGTTTAGTCTACAAAGCAATCAATTGCTGCATCTGAAAAATATGGAATTTTTATCCAAACACCTATTCAAAATATTAACATCTGCTGTTTGGGCTGATGCACAATTGAGAAATGTGCTGTGGTGTAAATTTAGGAAATAATTGAATACGACTAGCAAATGATTAGACTACACTAAAGAGTCTCACATCACATAAACTGCTGATTGTCTGAAGTCATGTTTCCCAGCTAAACTGCTCTAGCTATTAATGTGATAGTATTAAATGTACTTGCAATATTTGATACCCTATGCATATATCAGTAGGAGATCCCAAGAAACGAAACAGAAATCCTTTCCTACATTCCCTCTCTGCTCTTGTTTCCATGGCAACAAAAGAGGGAGATGAAGGATGATTTGTTGGCTTCGAAGTCTCCACTAATAAATATACTCCAGGAAGTATACACACAGGCATGAATAGCTTGCTGAGAACCAAAGCACTAAAGCTGTGTTGTTGTGAATATTTGTTTGTTTGTTTGTTTTTTACCTTCATTTGATGGCTGGTTTATTGGGTACACTTTACTGATAGCCACAATTACTGAACATATTATCAGGTATACTTACCACTATGCGTGATGCGTGTACACGTGTACAGTTGCTGAGATAAATACATCTGTTCCTCTGTATCTCCTATGTTGAACCGTGAGTGTATCATGTACAGCTTTGCTAATGGGGACACAGTAACACTATGGCCTTAATTTACAAAGTTTTACATGTGTAAAAATTGAGTATTGTGTCGTATTGTGCATTATCCATTTTTGCATAGACTCTATCTAAAAACAATGCAGTATCAATGCAAATCAATTAATTTTGCCCCCACAGTGAGATTTGCTAAGCCTGAAACATTGAAGAAACTCAACATCGAGTGGGAAGTGGCCTCGCGTGTGACCAGTATCTGAAGTCTGTGTCCTATTTATAGGCCTGCTGTGGTAAGGTGACGTGGAATTTCATACATCGCATGACTATAAAACTGCGCCTATAAACCATATCATCAGCTTTTATTATCTGAAGCGAAGATGCCATTCACAGGCATGCTCCAGTATAACAAAGTTATGCAAAGTCTCATTCCCTTCTCAGGAAACAGGGTTACATGCATAACTCAGACGTTCCCTTTCAAAGGGAAGTCAACATTACGTGAGCTTCATGCTGTGGGAACAAGTATATACCCACAACATCATACTGAGGGTATGGCCTGTTCAAAAAGGTCTGAGCCTGAGAGTCACTGAAAGACCATCGAGCCTGAGTTGGAATCTATGTCCAATCTGTAATACCGAATGAATATTTGCGAAGTAGAACGTAAAAGTACATTTTATCATTACATATCCTTATTTACAGCCAATTATATACAGTATTACTTAGTAATTAATTAGCAGTATTGAGTGTGATAATTGCTGTGGGATAAAAGCTGTGTTTGAATCTGTTTGTCCTTGTTTTGACTGATCTGAATCGTCTGCCTGATGGCAACAGCTCTAACAGAGGATGTCCAGGATGAGAAGAGTGCTTTAAAATGTTCTTTGCTTTTTTGATGCAACGGGATTTGTGTAGTTCTTCCAATGTGCGGAGCGAACACCCGACGATTTTTTGGGCTGTGTTGATGACCCCCTGCAGCGCTTTCCTCTGAGCCACTGTGCAGCCAGTGTACCATACACAGGTGCAGTATGTAAGAATGTTCTCGATGGACGCTTGATAGAAGGACACCAGCAGTTTCTGTATGATGTTATTCTTTCTGAGCAATCTCAGGAAGTAAAGTCTCTGCTGGGCTTTTTTCAGTAGCTCAGCGGTGTTGGCGTTCCAGGTAAGGCCCTCCCCAATATGGACTCCCAGAAATCGGAAGTCTGCCACCCTCTCCACACAGTCCCCATTGATGATTAGTGGTGGAATGTCCGTTTTCTTTCTCCTGTAGTCTAATACAAGCTCCTTGGTCTTTGTTGTGTTAAGGAACAGATTGTTGCCCCTGCCCCATGTAATTAGCCGCTCCACTTCATCCCTGTAGGCAGACTCATCCCCCCCAGAAATGAGCCCCACCACTGTGGTATCATCAGCAAACTTCACAGTGGTGTTACTATGATGGACGGGGGCACAGTCATGTGTGTAGAGGGAGTAGAGCAGGGGGCTCAGTACACAGCCCTGGGGGCAGCCAGTGCTGAGGCTCAGGGTTGTGGATGTATAACGGCCCACTCTGACTCTCTGTCTGCGGCCCGTGAGGAAGCTATGTATCCACATGCAGATGGAATGTGGAATCCCCAGGTCGCCCAGTTTTGCACACCAGTTTGCGTGGGAGGATGGTGTTGAACGCCGAACTGTAGTCCACAAAGAGCATGCGCACATAGCTCCCTTGTTGCTCCAGGTGTGACAGTGCAGCGTGCAGTGCTGTGACCACGGCGTCCTCTGTGGATCGGTTCGCTCTATAGGCAAACTGGTGGGGGTCAAGGCTTCGGGGCAATGATGCAATGATGTGACTCCGGACTAGCTTTTCAAAGCACTTTGTTACTACTGGCGTCAGTGCTACCGGCCGGTAGTCGTTGAAGCTGGAAGTGTGGGGTTTTTTCAGCAGGGGAACTATGGTGGATACCTTTAGGCACGGTGGAACCTTGGACTGTTCCAGAGACAGGTTGAAAATCCTTGTGAAGACTCCAGCCAGCTC
>JAFFST010055326.1:0-11245 GCA_022414735.1 Noturus placidus
GGGGGGGACCAGGGTGGGGTGGGAGGTTGGTAGGGGGAGGGGTTATAGCGGGGGTCAAAAAAAAGTTTGATTCATGTTGTATGTTGTGTGCTAGCTTCTGAATCAATAAAAAATGTTAATTACAAAAAAAATTAAGTTGCTAAAACAGACTTTCTGAGATTTTCTATGTTTTGGTAAAGCTCGGGGAACAGACACAGTCTCTATAGTATGTATTATTGGTTTTGGACTATGTATTGAGTAATGTTCAAGATTAGAGTTGTTATTGTTGTTGGAGGATGTGCTTACGGTATTAAGCAACAGTGTACTCAAATATGAGTTATAGATTTTAGGTAGTGAACCAAAATCATTTTCAATCAGATATTCAGTAAATATAAATCAGTTTCCCCAAGACACTTAGTATGTTGAGATTACTTTTGCTCAGATACTTAGTAAATATAAATCAGTTTTCCTTGTGAAATTAATTTGGATAGTACTCAATAATTTTGTGCTTTATGAGTCATCATTTGGCATGCCATTACTAAACCCATCACATTGTAATTGTTGCTTTTATTACCATGGGGTTAGAGTTAGGGGTTTTTTGTTTAAATTTAGGTAAGTTATTCAATACTTTTTTAATAAAAGTTGCAGTACTTAAAATCTATTCAATTATATTACGTGTCACTTTGTTGCCATCATTTTTTTAAGTAACCATTGGTCACATTTTTTTAGTGTAGATGCTGAGTAGATAGGAAGCAAGGTTCAGTGCCACATCACACCACACCCACTTACAATACAGTGTACTGAATGTATTTAATAATTAAAATGTCTTTATTATAGCCATGAGAAGAGGGAAAAGAGTGCGCAGCAGCAAGCTGCAATATTTCAATGCAGTTCTTTGGGCAGAGTCACTTGTCCAGAAACTGGCGGCAGAGGTGAACAATGTCGTCCACCTGCAGGTAATCGGCTGCCTCCAAGAGAGCCTTCACGTTCGTTTGAGTGATTCTTATCTGCTGTGAGTAACCGTACTGGAGGATGGACTTCATTATGTTCAGAGCCACGCCAGGGATGGTGTGTATGAACTGGCCTGGGCTGCTCTCCATCTCGAACGGAGCTCTAGATCATGGAAAAGACAAAAAGTCTTTTGACAAAAAGACAAAGTCAAAACATACTCTCACAAAGGAAAAAGCCCAAGCTCTCAGGTCCACCATTAACATGCTGTGTAGTGAGCAGCCAGGAATTTGGGATTGAAGTCCCAGTTTATTACACTCAAACCTGTAGAAAAAGTGTGTAATTAATGAGTGTGAGAAGTGTAAGTCCGGCCCAACTGACCGGTCCTGCGAGTTTAATAGATTAATTAAAATAAATTTATATTCCCGAGACAGTGTAAAGAAGTGTGAACTAAGAAAACATTACCATGGTTAAGTAAATTGACTAAATCAAGTCTGAAACAGTAAAATCTCGGATAAAATCTACCACACTGCTGATTTTCTCTTTTTTTTATGATTTATATTTTGTATTGATTCTCATACACTTTTCAGAGTACAACAAAATATATCAATACAGAATCAATTTTTTTTTACCCCAGTAACAGCCCCTCCCACCCCACCCATGAATGTTTACATATGATTCATTTATTTATGATTCATGTACATGTGATTTAATTACATACGTTTCATATTATTTTCATAAATCCATACAGAATCAAAGAAAAGAAATTACTACAACACAAACTGTCAAACAGTTCACTTGACACCAAATCTCTCAGATGTTTCCCTACCATGATTTTTAATCCTCACCTGAAATACGGGCTCAGTTCACAGAGCATTGATTTGTGCGCATGGATTCCAGTCCCTTCAACCACAAGGATTACATCGCAGAGTTGTAAGTAAGTAGTACGAGTGGTAGTCCATAGTTTAGGTGGATTTTCTTCTCTCTAAAAGTCCATCCATCCATCCATCATCAACCGCTTACTCCCGTTCAGGGTCATGGGGGAACCTGGAGCCTATCCCAGGGAGCATCGGGCACAAGATGGATGGATGGATAAAAGTCTTCTTAGTCTTCTTCGTACAGCGATCTGATAGTGAATGCAGCAACACAGTTGATTTAGAACTTAGATTTAGATTTAGAACTCTAGAACACTATGACCCATGGTTACGGTTTACTATTTTTTATAGAATTCCTGATGGAACAAAAGGTTATTAGACAATGTGAAAAATACTTTTAAGATTTGATAAGAGCTCAGGGTGTGATTTACTAGTCTGTCATTGATTGTTTTAAACTGAAATTTATGTTATATTTATGTTTATATAAATTCAATGTAAACTGACATTTCTGCATTAATTGATTTAACACAAAATTTAAGTTAGAGTAACGTAATGAATTTGGATTGAAGTCACAAAATTAATCTCAAGATTAGAGAGTTAAGACTGTGTTCGAGGACCTATAGACTGAACAAATACTATACAGAGGACATTTCAATGTGAGTATCATTTCACTTACAATTAAATTCTACAAAAGAAATGAATTTGGGCATATCCTCAATTGTGATATGACCAATAGTGGACTCGTGATAGACTACACCAGCCAATACAGTTGATGGACTATTTTGAGTTAATACTAGTCATATTTAGCAGTTTTATTTGAAAATGTACTCTCTAGTTTGCCATAGCACTGGATAAGAATTGTTTCATTTGACAAATCTGTTCACCTACTGAGGGCTCTCTCTTGCCCTCTGTCTCTCTCGCTCTCTCTCTTTCCCTCTCTCTCTCTCGCTTTCTCTCTCTGTCTCGCCCACTGTCTTTATCTCGCTCTTGCCCTCTCTCTTTTGCTCTCTCTCGCCCTCTCTCTTTCTCTTGCTCTCGCCCTCTCTCTTTCTCTTGCTCTCGCCCTCTCTCTTTCGCTCTCTCGCCCTCTTTCTTTCGCTCTCTCTCTCTTGCCCCCTCTCTCTCTTGCCCTCTCTCTCTCTCTCTCTCGCCCTTTCTCTTGCCCTCTCTCTCGCCTTCTCTCTCTCGCCCTCTCTTACCCTCTCTCTCTTTTGCCCTCTCTCTCTTGCCCTGTCTCTCACTTTCTCTCTCTTTTGCCCTCTCTCTCTTTTGCCCGCTCTCTCTTTTGCCCTCTCTCTCTCTCGCCCTCTCTCTCCTTCGCCCTCTCTTTCTCTCGCCCTCTCTCTCTTTTGCCCTCTCTCTCACCTTTTTTCTCTCACTCTCTTTCTCGCCCTCTCTCTCTTTTGCCCTCTCTCTCTCTTTCGCCCTCTGTCTCTCGCTTTCTCTCTCTTTTGCCCTCTCTCTCTTTTGCCCTCTCCCTCTCTCTCGCCCTCTCTCTCTTTCGCCCTCTCTCTCTCTCTCTCTCTCTCACCCTCACTCTTTCGCCCTCTCTCTCTCGCCCTTTTTCTATCACTCTCTTTCTCGTCCTCTTTCGCTCTCTCTCTGTCTCGCCCTCTCTCTTTTGCTCTCCTGCTCCCCCGCTCTCTCTCTCTCTCCCTCGTCCTCTGTTTGAATACTACAGGGTTGAAAGCTTTAACATATGTGGTTCAGTATGTTGCCAACCTCGCTCTGCAGCACCAGATGACTATTATCGAATGTTTGGATCACACAGACCTCATCATCAAGAGAGAGGTGAGTTACTCAAAATGCAGCTCTCATTTTATTCTAGCAAAGTAACACCTGTATGAACTCTTCTTCTTTTAGAGAAAACACACACACACACACACACACACATACAGATAAGCTTGAATTCTTTTCTGTTGCGCCACTCAGGAGCCCGTTCATCTAAGTAATTTATATAACTGTGAGGTTCGATAAGTTACAGGAGTTGTTTTCTGCTGCAGAGATTTGTCAAGTACTTAAATATCCCCTGTAGTTTAAGTACTTGTAAAAAGGGCTTAAAACGTGGGTTGACATCTGAAACGTCGTCTCCCAGTCGAAGACGTCTACTCTCCTGGAAATCTCTCTCAAGACACTCATGGTCTGTTGAACTGACCGGATTCGTGCTGATATTATTGCAAGGGCAGGAGTACCCAGGTATTAGAGAAGAAACACAACAAATTTATTACGCAGTAAATCTTAAGCCAATCGTAGGGTTGGCGGTTCGATTCCCGGCCCACATGACTCCACATGCCAGAGTGTCCTTGAGTGTCAGGACACTGAACCCCAAGTTGCTCCCGATGGCAAGTTAGCGCCTTGCTTGGCAGCTCTGCTACCATTGGTGTGTGAGTGTGTGAATGGGTGAATGAGATACAGTGCAAAGCGCTTTGGATAAAAGAGCTATATAAGTGTGCCATTTTTACCATTTTATTTACCATAACTCAAATCAATGACCATTGGTTAAACGTCGCACCATTAATTCATTCATTCATTAATAATAATAAATTCTATTGGGTTATATTTTGAGACTACCTTCTTTATAATGTCATTTAGCGTTGTGTATCTCATTCCCGTCCTCTCAAATCCTCCTCCTCCTCTTTTCTTTCCCTCAGACTTTAGAGCTGCTCTTCAGGATCACGAACGCTCAGAACGTCACCGTGATCGTGGAGAAAATGTTGGGATTCCTCCGGCTTTGTAACGATAACTACACCATCGTCGATCTTGTGGGAAAAGTAGCCGAGTTGGCCGAAAAATATCCTTTTATTGTCACAAGATTTTATTGTCCCTTTCTATATGGAGGACCAAAGAATCATTTTAGAGATTACGTACGTCCGTTAAATATAAGCATACCTGTATAGTGTAGTGTAGTATGGTGCATTTCTGAATTATAGTCAATAGCTGAGTGCAGACATGGAGGCATGACATATAGGTGTGTTTGTATGTTTTCAAAACACTGATTTTCAAAATTATTGGCACTCTTATGATGAATATTTTATGACACTTGCCTAGGAGAGAATAACAGCTCTTGGAGATGCTTGTAGAAGGTCAGCGTCCATCTGCCTCTTTTGTGTTGAAAAGTTTCGTGTGTGTGTGTCATAGTAATAGATGATGAAGGGATTTTACAGGTGTGCTGTTTCAAATTTATACTCCATTGAAACAATTATAGAGCTCCTAGGGACTGAGAGTACATGAAAAATAATATTCTTTTTTTTTTTTCAAGAATGAGAATTTTGTTTTATTTTTATTTAAAATATTATTAGATGGTTCTTTTAATTCTCCTAATTAATTGCTTTAATGGAAAAAGGTATTTAGTTAATATTTATACAATGATCTTTGCTGATTTGTAAGAAGGTTCCCAATACTTTTGGAGGACGCTGTGAATGTTTTGAATTATATTCCTATTTTGAATTTATATTCCTATAAAAGTGCTGTACGTATGCTCCAGATAATGAGTGGCTCATTCAGACTATGACTGCAGTGTTCTCTCTCGCCGGTGACCTTAGGCAGCCGGATATCGCCAACAACTTCCTCAGGCTGCTGGAAGAGGGTAAAACTGCATCAAGTACATTTTCAGAAGCTCGTTTCTTCGGAGTTGGGGACAGGACGGTGTGAAGAGCCGTCTGGTTTGATTTTGATAGGTGTGTGTTTCAGGTTCAGACGTGGAGGAGGAGGACCGGCAGCTCAGGCTGTATGCAGTGGACTCATATATGGCAGTGCTGAAGGGCAACTGTTCTCACCTGCCCCAGTGTTTCCTACAAGTCATCAGCTGAGTGGGTACGGACACGGACATGGATACACACACGGACACACACACACACCCAGACATGGAGACGGAGACACACACAGACAGACAGACAGACAGACACACACAGCGACAGATATATGGAAATATTTTCCAGTTCCAATAAAAATAAAGGCCTTTAATGTGAGGTACTGCCGCACAGCTGACACGGTAGCAAATCCCACATATTGTGTTTGCTGTCCAGAAAATAGCTCACTGGTTGTTCACGTTGTCATGGTTAACGTTAGGCCACATGGCTCCTGCTGCTATCACATGACCTATTTTAACCTGCTTTATGTTGGTGTGCTTTGATATTTCAGGCTATATTTGTTGCAGGATTGAATCGAATTACTTTCTTCTCGTTCCGATATTTGATCCACTTTTTTTTCTTTTTCTTTCCTGGTGTTGGACTGATACCAATCCTGTGTCTGATTGCTGTTATTTATAATTATTTTCTTCATATACATATACTGTACATATGTTTTGTATGTATACATATTCCCAAAATAAATAAAATAAATGTGCTCAAAAGTTTGTGGACACTTGACCATAACACGCATATGTGTTCCTGCCTTCAATGACTGGAAGCACACAATCATGTAGGATGTCTTTGTTTTGCTGTAAAATTACAAGAGGCCCAAACTTGTTCCAGAATAACAATGCTCTTGTGAGCTCCATGGAGACATGGTTTGCCAAGGTTGGTGCGGAAGAACTTGAGCGTACTATACCGATTCCTGACCTCAACCCCACTGAACACCTTTGGGATGAACTGGAAAGCCGACTGCATCCCAGACTTCGACACCCGTCATCAGTACCTGACTTCACTAACACTTGTGTAGCTGAAGGAACACAAATCCCCACAGCCACGCTCCAAAATCTAATGGAAAGCCTTCCTAGAAGAGCGGAGGTTGTTATAACCACAAAAGGGGGAATAAATCTGGAATGGGATGCTCAACAAGCATATATGGTTGTGATGGTCAGGTGTCCACATACGTTTGCCCAGTTCATAAGACAGATGTTTGAAATAACGTCGTATGCGTCTGTCTGTCTCTCATCTTGGGGCGGCTGTCTCTCATCATGGGGCGGCTGTGGCTCAGTTGGTAGAGCGGGTTGACCACTAATCCACTAACCGTGGGGTTGGCGGTTCGAATCCCGGCACGGGTGATCCCATGCCGAAGTGTCCTTGGGCAAGACACTGAACCCTAAGTTGCCCCCAATGGCAAGCTAGCACCTTGCATGGCAGCTCTGCTACCATTGGTGTGTGAATGTGGTCTCATTAGTAAGTCGCTTGTAAAATGTAAAAATGATATTTCTGTAAAGCTGCTTTGAGACAATGTACCATTGTAAAAAAGCGCTATACAAATTGATAATTATTATTATCTTCATGATCGCAAACATACACTCAGCTTATTCTCTCTCTCTCCCTCTCTCTCTCTGTCTCTCTCTCTCCCTCTCTCTCTCTGTCTCTCTCTCTCTCTCTGTCTCACTCTCTCTCTCTCTCTCTCTCTCTTTCTCTCTGTCTCTCTTTCTTATTAGCCATGCAAGAAACCTGTGAGGAACATTTGTTTTTATTCAAATCCTACATACTAGGACTCCTATATTTTGAAATTGCTTTTCAGAGGTATTTTTTTCGAGTAACCCCATTTTTCCGTGTTCTGTTGTCAGGTGCTTGGAGAGTACTCCTGCATGAGAGAAGGCCTGGACCAACGAGAGGTTGTGGCGCTCCTGAAGAAGCTGTTGGAGCAGAGAGGAGTGAGCTCCGAGACCAGGAGCTGGGTGCTGTGTGCTCTCACTAAGCTGTGTCAGAGCTCTGGATCTGCAGAGCTGGTACAGGAGCTGGCAGAGAGCTCGGCCTCGTCCCTGGACACGGTGCTGCGCCAGCAGGCTCATGAGCTTCTGTGTCTCAGCCGGGACTCGCAGCCCCACGCTCGGGTACTGCACCAATCCTGGGCCAGCACGCAGGTGAGGATCATCTATTAAAATTCAATTTCCAGCTTTCACTTCAGAAGTGAATCGGATTTTGTTATTCAGTTAACTCTTTGGCTGTTTTATCATTTATTTCTATATCACTGTATTTAGTTTTTGCTTTATCTGTAATTTGCTTCTGCTTAGCTATATATTTCGTAAAAAAAACGCATTTTAATGTTTATATCTGTTTGATTATGTTTTATTCTACATTTCTAAATGTGTTATTTTTAAAATTTTTAGTTTTTTTTTTCTTTCCCCTTTGTTTGCGTTACTTGTTTGTTTTGTATTCCGTGTATTTTAATTGTCCGTTCATTTTTGCGTACAGCTTTAAGCATTTTATTTTATTCGATTTAGAAAATTGCAACATGAATAAAGTAACTATTGTTATTATTAAAACCCATTCATCAAAGGCGAAACCTTTTTTTTTTTTTTTACTGAGTGTGTGTATGTATATATGTGTGTGTGTGTGTGTGTGTGTGTGTGTGTGTGAGACACAGGTTGACTCCTCTCTCTCGTTTCTGGATGGGTTTGTATCTGAAGCTCTAGCTGCAGGAGCGACTCCATATAAACCCCCTCATCAGAGACAGGAAGAGCTGTGTCAGCAGAGAGGTACTGCCACGCTCTGAACCCTATTTTTCATGATTACCATCTTGTATGATTAAGAATGCTGTATAGCACAAAAGGAAAAGTGTGAACAAATTTAATGTTGCTGTGTAGAGTTATATAGAAGGCTGTAGACAAAATAAAAAAATAACAGAAATACCCAAACCTACACTACCAGTCGAAAGTTTGTGGACGCTCGACTGAAATGTTTCTCATGATCTTAAAAAGCTTTTGATCTGAAGGTGTGTGATTAAATGTGTGAAATCGGTGTTGTAGATAAAAAAATATAATCGTACCGACGTATTCGTTTCTTTCGTTAGAAAACGAACATTTTATTTACAAACAATATTATTTTAAACGGACGACTCGGAGTGAAATATTTCCCTGAGAAATCTCACGAGAAAACGCCAAGAATAGTATTTCTGGAAATTCTAGGCGAAAAGGGCGTCTACTTTTGAAGATGCTAAAATATTAAATTATTTTGATTTATTTAGGTTTTTTTTTTGTTTTTTTTAAATCACAACATAATTCCCATAGTTCCATTTGTGTTACTCCAGAGTTTTGATGACTTTATTATTATTCTAAAATGTGAAAAAAAATGAAAATAATTACAGAATGAGTGTGTATGTATATGAAGTGTTTGAATGGCGTGAATAGTTTGTTGATGGGGAATAAGAGAACGCCCAATAAGACGCCGTTCATTTCTGTGTTTCTCCCTAGCACTGAGTTTGGAGCCGTATGGACTGTCTCTGCCTGTGGGCATGTCCTCTTGTACGTCTCCAACTCTCCTGTCTGTGAGTTCTGGCCTCTCTGGTAACAGCACTGAACCATCCCTTAGGACAGGGTGAGTATGAACTTGCAGACATACAGTATATAGACCTCCACCCCAGATCAACAACATTTTAGCTTGAGGTTAGTTGTGTATTTCTGTACTATATTTTCCTTATTGTCAGTCATTAAGCGTTTCAAATCATCACATCACGTTATACCTATACGAGTGAGGGATATTCTTGGGTTTCTTGTGGTGTTACTTGTCGTTTCTATAGTAATAAGTTTTGTTTACAGAGCGAGTACACTCGTGTTGGACGGTGTGAAGAGAGTGTGTGGGAAGGACGGTTATCTGTCTGAGAAAGAGTCTTCAGACACCTCGGCGGTTGTAGACGAGCTGAACAGTGTACTTCAGTCATGCAACCAGGAAGTGGCTACACATGCTCCCCAGCCTGAGCCTCCACATGCGGACCAGGAGAAGCAGCAGCTGGCGTCGTCTCTGTTTGTTGGACTGGGCTCTCAAAACTCCATATCTCTGGTGGGTTTACTGTAAATATAAACACTTTTCTACCACACAGTATGACATGGCTTGGTAACCTAACAGCTATCCTGTATTTGTTGATGTTTCCACTGCCAAGGAATTTACTTTGTGACTAAGTACCTGCCTTGAATTTGATTAATCTTCCTGCCTAGGTCAGTCAAGCTAGGACATAGGGATGGAGCTCGAAATAGACCCAGCAATTGGTTAGTGTCCAGATGATTCCACTTTAGTGGTGTAATTTGGTTTCTTTAAACTCTCTGGGTCTCGTGTTTAAAAATTCACCCTGTAAAAAGGGGCACGTGACATACATTGATCAGCCATAACATTAAAACCACTGACAAGTGAAGTGAATAACACTGATTAACACGTTACAATGACATCTGTCAAGGGGATATACAGTATATATATATATATAAGGATCTGAGTAACTTTGACAAGGGGTAAATTGTGATGGTCAGACGACCGGGTCAGAGCATCTCCAAAACGCCAGCAAAAAAAAGGGTGTAATGCAAATTTATTGGAATCAGCTGGAAGGTTTAATGCCTTTTATACTGTAGTGCAGTTAAGGTGATGATGAAATTTGTATAAAAGCAGGGCTCTGACAGTGGTGTTTGCTCCAAGGCAGAGATCAGGTTTATATTAATGCGCTTGTTCGGATACGTTTTCATTTCTGTAGTAATGACCTGTGCAGCTGTTTTTATTGTTTTTCTCCGAGGGCCTATAAATGAGGCTGGTATGGAAACAACTATTTCTGGCCGCTTAACAGGAACTAACTTGTTTCACAGATTTGACATTTATTCACTTAGCAGACGCTTTTATCCAACGTGACTTACAAATGAGAAAATACAAGCAAAGCGATATATCAAGCAGAGAACAATACAAGTAGTGCTACTCTACAAGATCCATTAATTGAGTTCCAGAAGAAGTAAAGTGCGCTGAGTAGAGGTGTAAGTGCCGGAGTAAGGTTTTATTTATTTATTTGTTTGTTTGTTTGTTTATTTTAATAAACAAACATTTTTTATAATGGGCTAGTTAGGTGTTCATGGAAGAGGTGGGTCTTTAGCTGTTTTTTTTTTTTTTTTGAAGATCCACAACATTAAATGTAAGGAATGATTAAAAACATAATACCTGCCATCCAGTGAGAGTCATATCTCTCTGCAGTTCTTGCCTGGTTTCCCACTGAAGCTAAGCAGGTTTAAACCTGGCTAGTATCTGGATGGGAGACCCTTGTTTCTACTGGAAGTGGTATTGGTGAGAGCAGTAGGGGGTGCTCACCGTGTGTGGCGTAATGCCCCAGTAGAGTGACGGGGACACTAAACTTTAAAAACAGCACCGTCTTTTGGATGAGACATTAAACCAAGGTCCTGAATCTCTGTGGTCATTAAAAATCCACTTATTGTAAAGGAGTAGCGGTATAACCCCGGTATCCTAGCGAAATCCCCTCTATTGGCCCTTTTTTTTTTTTTTGCAGTGGTCTGATACTCCTTTCATTTCAATAAAATCGCTTGCACAGTGCTCCTTGGGATGTTTAAAGCTTGGGAAATCTTTCTGTATCCAAATCCGGCTTTAAACTTCTCCACAACAGTATCTCGGACCTGCCTGGTGTGTTCCTTGTTCTTCATGATGCTCTTTGTGCTTTAAACGGACCTCTGAGACTATCACAGAGCAGGTACATTTATATGGAGACTTGATTACACACAGGTGGATTCTATTTATCAACATTAGACATTTAGGTCATCATTG
>JAFFST010055326.1:11265-31349 GCA_022414735.1 Noturus placidus
TTATTTGTTGAAAAAGTTTGAAATATCCAATAAATTTCGTTCCACTTCATGATTGTGTCCCACCTGTTGTTGATTCTTCACAAAAAATGACAGTTTTATATCTTTATGTTTGAGGCCTGAAACGTAGCAAAAGGTCGAACAGTTCAAGGGGGCCGAATACTTTCGCAAGGCACTGTATATATAACATTGGCATAGAAGTGAGTCAAAATATATCCATTTCTGCCTTTCAGCTTTGAGACTGGACCTTTTCTGGGGTTTTGTGGGCGTCGCCGAATGCAAGTGAGCTGTGTAGGCAGCACGAGTACATGGAAAATCAGGGTTTCTGAAACTTTTTTTGTGGGAACTTTATTTAGCTTGCGCAAACATTTACACACAACTTTACTAATTTATCATAATAATTTATCAATTTGTATAGCGCTTTTTACAATGGTACATTGTCTCAAAGCAGCTTTACAGAAATATCATTTTTACAAGTGACTTACTAACGAGAGCACATTCACACACCAATGGTAGCAGAGCTGCCATGCAAGGTGCTAGCTTGCCATTGGGGGCAACTTAGGGTTCAGTGTCTTGCCCAAGGACACTTCGGCATGGGATCACCCGGGCCGGGATTCGAATACTAAAAGATTGATAAACGAGGCCCAGTGATTTTAGCATTTTAGCATGAAACCATTTAATCAAAAATGTTTTGCGTGAACGTTCATTGTGTGAAATTTGGTTATATACGATGTTTCTTTTTCTATATTGAACGATATAGGTTGGAAACTCAGGTTGTGGTGTAAAAATCCTAGCTTGAGTTCTTTAAACGTAAATGTAAAGTGTTTTTTGTTTGTTTGTTTGTTGTTTTTTTCCCCGATAGGCCACTGGTGCTGAGCACAGAGGAGTATGGAAAATTGTGGCTGTCCTTCTCTAATGATGTAAAGCAGAACCTGAAACTGCTGACCGGTGCCAGAGGACCTCTCATTACCACTCTTGAGGCTCTTCAGGAAAGCCTCCGACTACACACGGTGCACATCATCGGTAAGACAAGTTCGTTACTATTTAAATGTCTGACTAAGCACCTCCTGGCTGAAGAGGATTTTCCGAGCCTCTCGCCTTGTCAGTTCTAGCTGCATTTCTTTTAAAATTTTATAAGTTCATAGTATTTTCCAGCGCTTAATGGCGTGTGTATGTTCAGGTTCAGAGGGCATCGTGGCCTGTCGTCTGCTGAGTGGCGCCCCCTGTCTGATGCACTGTCGTGTACACGGCTCCTCTCTGGCTGTATGGCTGCGTTCTCCTCTGAATGCTTTCCCTGACTGTCTCCTCTATCACTGCCAGAAAGTCCTGCAAGAACCCGGAGCTTCAGCAACTCTATGCATCAATCCTCAACTGAAATGTCTTACAACTGTCCTGCTAACTCGATATGAGTTGAAGATTATCAACGAAGAAGCCTGTCCGTGGATGTGACGAGATCTTCCTTGAAGTAATGACCGACTGTAAAGCAATACATCGGCTGTCTTTCTTTTCTTTTGTAATTGAACCTAATTCCTGAACGAAGGCAATGTCACACTAATAGTGTATATCAAAAAAATTATATATATATTTATTGTTTTTCAAACTTTAAACCTTTCTTTCTTTGTCTTTTCATTCCCTTTCGGTCCTCGCACATATGAACGGACACATTGAAAACGCACATGTTTCGTTTCTTACTGTTTTAATTAAGCAGTATTTGTTATGAAAGACTATTAATGAAGGAGCCATGTCTTCCTTTATAACTGTAGAGGAAATATATTTTATAAAACCACTATAAACACTATATATGCAGAGAAGTGAGTTATGTTACCATTTAACCATTTAAGAATAATAATTATTATTGGTGGTTTATTACTGATGACATTCATGAGCATATTTCCTAAAACAGGTGTGTGTAGTATACAAGAAAACATGTTTGTTATATTCTGAATAAGTTCACTAACGAGTTCAAAATATAGAGTATTATAATTAGATATAATAGATTTGTGCTGTATGTAGAAGAAACACTAGGAGGAAGTGTACACCAACCAAACCACATATTCATGTTAGAACATAAAAATTCCAGGTTTCTCGTATTTCTAACACCTTATACTATAATAGTCTAACCATAATAATATGGTGAGAGGGGGGTGGGGAGAAAATTGGGAAGTATTATAAAACAATTCCCACAAAAATGAAATATTTCATTATTAATTAATTAGTAATTATTTACTAGTTTCAAACCATGTTACCTTTAATTGTTAAGTTTTCCAATTTCTCATTTCTGTTGATCCGCATTTTGCCACAAATTATTGAGTCACATGGTCAGACTGAAAAGGCGGAGAAAAAAAAAATTGGGTTACAACATAGTCATAATTATTGCAACCCTGCTGCTTGATGGGAATGATGTCTTCCCAATCCATAGGTTGCTTATTGCTTGTCTGGGATCCATTTGCGTGGTATGAACCGCATGGCCAGGCTCTGTGTGTCCTCCTCTACGGGCTGCTGTGAGAGGTTGTTGGTTTGCCTGATGGTGCTGATGGTACAGCCGGGCTGAGGACACACTGTGTACTGCAACAGAACCGTCACCAGTACAGCCTTCATCATCACCATAGCTATGTGCTTCCCCACACAGGCACGTGGTCCACAGCCAAATGGCTGAAAGAAACGACTCGGGACCTGTTCGTTCAGGAGTACAGATCAACACCATCGGGTTTTTCTTTTTTAACACAAATGAATTAAACAGCATGTTGACGTTACTGCAACAAGAAAGGGTTTGTATATATTTTTAAATAGTTTTGCATGCAGTTGGGTATCGTTTGTTGATTAAATGTCGATCCAAAGACAAATGATTTTAAAGGCAAAGTGTTTTAAACCTAATTTCCCCCTCATGCATTATTCCCATAAATGCAACCGACGGCGTAGTTACATTGTTCTTGAAGTTCTCCAAGCTGAATTCATTGGCTTTGGGGAAGAACTCTGTGCTCTTGTGCAGCCGTCCAATGTTCAGAATGATGTTTGTCCCTTTGGCCACCCTATAGCCTTCGATGAAGTCATCGTCTAGCGCTCGCCTCATGATGAAATCCACCACAGGATGGAACCGCAAAGACTCCTTTATAAAACTCTCCATCACTGTCAACTTCTGCAGCTCAGCTGGCTCCACCTCCCGTCCACCTGTAAACATGGGTAAGTGTTTTTTCTCTAATTATTTCAAAAGTCATTATAAGTTATTTACATACCAATCACTAGGTAATTTCATCGATGTTACTGTAGAATTACTTTGATGTGTGTGAATGAATGCCATATGATTTATTGTATCCAAACATGCCCCATGCTATGATATTTTGTGAGAAACAGGACACCTACAAGGAAGGGAGGGAGGTAGGGAGGGAGGGAGCTACAGAATTAACATTACTTTTGATGCTTTATATACGTCTGCAACTAAAAACTACCATGAGTTGAGAGTGTTACCTAGGACATTATGCATCTCCTGCAGTATACACTGCTCCACTTCTGGCTTCTGCTTCAACAGCACCAGCATGAAGAACAGACTGATGGACAGAGTGTCTGGCGCCGCTATCACCATCTCCAACACACACTGCCTCACATCATCTTCTGACATCTCTCCATGATCCTGATGGGGATACGCAAACAACATCAGCATTGAATAACATACTCCAGGACATGCTGGTATAGGAAAATAATCCACGATGGAGTGATGTGATGCCTTCTGCTCATCACCTCAAGATTTTTTTTACCAGTAACATCATATCCCAAAGTGTTTTTTTTTTTTTTACCTCTTATACCACAGCAATTGGCCAATGATTCAAATTTTTGTAAATGTATTAAAAGAACAACTTTTTTTGTCATAATAGCAGCTATAAACAATCATACCAGGCTCCAACATTTAATTTTTTTTTCTCTTGAAGTTGATAAGACCAAAAATACAGCTTATCCAGTTACTGAAAACTGAGTGTTCCAAGAATAAGCCTTTATTTGTCACATATACCTTACAGCACAGTGAAACTTTTTTCACATATCCCAGCTTGTTAGGAAGCTGAGGTCAGAGTGCAGGGTCAGCCGAGGTATGGTGCACCTGGAGCGGACAGGGTTAAGGGGTTTCATGGTGGTGGGGCTTCAACCCAAAACCTTCTGCTCAGTAATCCAGAGCCTTAACCGTTGAGCCACTACTGCCTTAACCCACTACATAATACTGACACTGAAGATTTCTACAAAAATGCTAAATACACATCTTAAAGAAATCTTCACCATATCAACACGTGCACACATTATTCTCTGCATCTGACGGAGCACACCTGTTATGTGTCTTAAAGCTGCAATGACTGTCAGAGTTACTATTATGGAAGATTAATCAGCACCTTCTGACCAATCAGAAGGGAGAATTGAACAGTGCTGTGGCATAAACCTGCCTTTAATTGTGGCACACATTCAGTAATTTTATAGCACAAATAAAACCTGAGCAAAGATCAACTCGGTTGCAAAGTCAGTCTCTTCTAGTTTTTCCATGGCATTGATGGTTTTCCGCTTTTCCTCCACGAGCCTCCCCATCTCCTCCTGTAGCTCCTTTCTACAACAGAGTAACTCTGGTTAGAATGTAGCACTCCAAACATGGAACTGAATATAATAAACATGTTTTAGATTTCTGTGAAGAACCAACGCTGCTTGTTGATGCTTTTTATACATCCAGTCTAGATGGAAAAAAATGTCTGGCTGGATGAGCACTGTTTGCCAAGTATCAAAGTATTTGTGGATCTTCAATAGTAAGTCTTTCTCTGCCAAAAGAGAGGAGATAGTGAGAAAAAAATATTATATATATATATATATATATATATTATAGTACAGTCAGATCAGTTCAGGGTATTCACACCAAGGTGTTGATGTAAATGCATGTCTTTTGCAGTTGCTAGAATTAACAGCCTAACCATTGATAGGAATTCGGAGGAAGAGTCTGTTGGAGACGTCGACCACTAGGCAGCGCAGGAAGTTCAGAGCATCCACATGGCCTGAGGAGTCCGTGAACTCGCACAGGATATCCAAGTGCTTATTGGTGGCACGAACACACACACCCACTGTCCTCTGCAGACCAGGGCCTGTTAGGGCTGGACCACAAAATGTGAAAGGTTTTTTCACTGTTTTATTTATTTATTTATTTTTTCAAAAGTTTCTTCAAACAGTTTCTCAGAGATCAGGGAAATGATTCACCTTTGGCAAAATATGTGCGTAGTTTTTTCCAAAGTGGGACGTTGCTGTTAAAGATTAGGCCTTGTTCATACATACCAATGCACCTCAATCCACGTCTACTAGCAAATCTGGCAACATAGTTACTGCTCTTCAGAACATGGTACACAGCAGATCCCCTGGAAACACAGTCCCACAAATTTCTTCTGGAATATTTTGGGGTCATGTACAGTATGTAAATGGAATTACATTGATGCACGTAAGTTGGCCATATATAACTGCCGATAACCGATTAATCGACCGATAGATTTTTTAAATGATATTGAATGAAAACATAATGCTCAAAATATTGCTGAACTTTACTACCAAAATAAACAGTGCTGACTGTACCATGAAAATGTACTTTACATTTTTTTTAATTAAATATGTATCTATGTGTGTGTGTGTGTGTGTGTGTGTATACAGGGTCCAATTAGCCATTTTCCCTCCCTGGTGTCATGTGACTTGTTAGTGTTACAAGGTCTCAGGTGTGAATGGGGAGCAGGTGTGTTAAATTTAGTGTCATTGCACTCATTCCCGCATACTGGTCACTGGAAGTTCAACATGGCACCTCATGGCAAAGAACTGACACTGAGCTGCAGCACGGTGGCCAAGACCATACAGCTGTTTAACAGGACAGGTTCTACTCAGAACAGGCCTCGCTATGGTCCACCAAAGAAGTTGAGTGCACGTGAACAGCGTCATATCCAGAGGTTGTGTTTGGGAAATAGACGTATGAGTGCTGCCAGCATTGCTGCAGAGGTTGAAGGGGTGGGGGGTCAGCCTGTCAGTGCTCAGACCATACGTTGCACACTGCATCAAAATGGTCTGCATGGCTGTCGTCTCAGAAGGAAGCCTCTTCTAAAGATGATGCACAAGAAATCCCGCAAACAGTTTGCTGAAGACAAGTACACTAAGGACATGGATTATGAGACCAAGATAATCTTATTTAGTTCCGATGGTATCAAGCGTGTGTGGAGGCAACCAGGTGAGAAGTACAAAGACAAGTGTGTCTTGTCTACAGTCAAGCATGGTGATCGGAGTGTCATGGTCTGAGGCTGTATGAGTGCTGCCGGCACTGGGGAGCTACAGTTCATTGAAGGAATCATGAATGCCAACATGTACTGTGACATACTGAAGCAGAGCATGATCAGTATGCAGTACTCCAGCATGATAACGACCCCAAACACACCTCCAAGATGACCACTGCCTTGCTAAAGAAGCTGAGGGTGAAGGTGATGGAGTGGCCAAGCATGTCTCCAGACCTAAACCCTATTGAGCATCTGTGGGGCATCCTCAAATGAAGGGGGAGGAGCACAAGGTCTCTAACATCCACCAGCTCTGTGATGTCATCATGGAGGAGTGGAAGAGGACTCCAGTGGCAACCTGTGAAGCTCTGGTGAACTCCATGCCCAAGAGGATAAAGGCAGTGCTGGAAAATAATGGTGTCCACACAACATATTGACACTTTGGCCCCAATGAGGACATTTTCACTTAGGGGTGTACTCACTTTTGTTGCCAGCGGTTTAGATATTAATGTCTGTGTGTTGAGTTATTTTGAGGGGACAGTAAATTTACACTGTTACACAAGCTGTACACTCACTACTTTACATTGTAGCACAGTGTCATTTCTTCAGTGTTGTACATGAAAAGATATCATCAAATATTTACACAAATGTGAGGAGTGTACTCACTTTTGTGAGACACTGTATATATATATATATATATATATATATATATATATACACACACAAACACACATCTATATACATATATATACGTATACATGTGTGTGTGTGTGTGTGTGTGTGTGTGTGTGTGTGTGTGTGTATTGTGTTTGTATATATGTAGGAATATAGATATATTTATCAGATATACATTCAGACTGAACCCAACAGTAACACTCGAAATAACAAATAAACATAGACACTTCCACAATGAACAACTCGAGAAGCCGCTCTCGTACTGTATAATGACAGTACGAGACCCCAGCTCACCCTTCTCAGCTGCTTCTGCAATGTATGCAACCATTGCAGATAACTGATAGCTCCAGCAATCGGTGCCGATTAATCTGCAAAACCGATTAATCGGTCGACTTCTAATACACATACCATAATAAATATAAATATTTTAAAAATATATATGTTTTGAACAACTCACTTGCTTAGAATGAGTGTCTCCTCTCCCTGGATCCAAACCCGAGTCATGCAACCATATTTCTTATTATAATAATTACTGGCTGTACCGATACCCGTCCACAAAAATCTAGAATAGCTTAGAATGGGACCAAGCCCCAGTAACCAGTAGGGACCTGGGAGAAAATGAGACATTAGCAAGTTTCATTACATGAGTGTTATATTTGACCAGAATTTAAATGATATAAAGATTCAGTGTCAGTATCTTCACTAAATGTGACAGGTTATAGATCACCTGGTAAGGTAGATTTGTTTCTTCTGTTGTAGGCTGTAAGTGAAGTTAGCAGTAGAAGAAAGAGTAATGCTGGTATAATACATAATCCCCTACCCTCCATTACAGCCATGACATCAGACATGTTCTGTAACTCCATCCTGACACTCCGTGAAGATCGACTCCTCACACTGTGAAAAAAAATGAAAAGCAACGTTCAATAAACGTTAAACTGTAAGTCGTATCTCAAATCTCTGATGAGTAGATCTTTAGCGTCAGAGTAAAACCTGGATTTCTTGCCGTTTCTCTTCTGGCTTATATTAATGTACTCCTCTTTGATAGCACATGAGGTAGTCCTTGAAAAGAAGGGGGATTTGAAGAGATTTGGCAGGCAGCCATCCAATTTATAAAGTCCTTCAAATCAAAGGCTTTGTGCTATTGGAACAGTCAAAACAATCCCGGAAAAAAAACAACCTGTCTAAACGTACACTATGAAGCCCTTGAGTGCCTTGTTTGCGTGAAGGTTTTGTGCAAAAGTCTTTAATATAAAGGCAGATGTTGTTACCGAAACGATAAAGCCGTAATCTCCTTCACCTGCTCTAGAAGGTCTAGGGATGAATCAACACTCTGTAAACAGGGGAAGTCATTTCAAAGAAGAACATTTAGCTGACCTTAAAATCTTGTCAGTAATTGCGATTTAGTAAAACTATACAACATAAAGATTAGGATAAGTTTGGTTATAAGTATAGTTATATATACTCACGTCGTTATGTTAGATGAAAGTTGAAGAATTCTCTACACTGCCTGTGGTGGTTCTGGCTGACGTTTGCAGGCTCTCCTCATTTTAAACCTGATCAGTTTTAGATCACTGCTTTGTTTAGTTTTTTCTTTCAGGACTGAAAAAATACAAAAAAATAAAAGGTTTGCAAGCCTTTTAAATCTGTCTGTTGCTTAGATACGCCTTACTTGTGCATGTGAAGTGCCATTGAAAATCCAGACTTTTTTGCTTGTTGTCCAGTTTTGAACTGACCACACATGAAAGAAGGAAACGGAGTGAAGAATGGATCACTGTCACATGTGGTGTATTTTGGTGCACTTTTCACTTTGGTGGGTTTTTTTTTTTAGTTTTTTTCCCCATTTAATTTTTGTCTTTGTTCTATACACCCTCTCTAATCCATCATCTGAAAGGGCTTTTAAGGAGGCAGGTCAGCTTGACCGAGCACTACATGAATGAATGGAGCTTTTATCTCTTAGAGGACAAGAGGACAGGAACCAATTACAGCACTGGTGCTTGTTCCTGGGCCTTTTGTTACTCTTTCTATCACAGCATCAGTTATTTTTGACATTGCTTATACGTCTTGACTGTATTTTTGTATGTCTTGACAGAATAAGAACGTATACAGTAGTATATATAGTTTTTTTACACTTGAGACATGTTTTCTGGGCAAGTTTCAAGTCAAGGATTTGATCATGATAATGAGTCTTTATTGATCACATATACAGTGATGTATTTTTTTCCCCAGCACGCCAGGAAGTTAGGGTCAGAGTACCTGGAGCAGAGAGGGTTAAGGGCCCAACTGTTTGGCAGTGCTGGGGCTTGAACCCCCAACTTTCTGATGAGTAACCCAGAGCCGTAACTGCCAAGCCACCACTGGTATAATTTATTGTACTATTATCTTCATAGACACGTTTGTCTGTGTTGAGCTTTTGCGTATTATCTGAATAAATAAAAATAAAAACGAAAAAAATAAATAAAAATTATGTCACTCGGTGCAACATTAGTTAAAAATATTCTGCATATAGAATTACAGTCTGATTGACTGTAAAAGAGATTTATTTTTCATTTTCAACAAAAACACAAGTCAAATCTGAATATACATCATTCATAAAATGTTATACACAAATGATTCAAACAATAACATGTTCACTGTGGCATTCGACATGCATGCTGATCAGGCTAATGAATGATCTCTGTTTCAATTTACTGCTGTTTGTAAATGTAGCCGATTCCATTTTCACCCATCATTCGCCTCATTATTATGATACACAACACCCAGGCGGTCTCAGGCAGTCTGTTGTTCTCTCATCGACTTAAAAAAAAGAAAAGAAAAGGTAAATGTGCCAGGCGCAACCGTGTCAGTTGGTGTCTGAGAAAGAAAAAAAAAGCTTTTCTTCTCCTAAAAAACTGCCAACAGCCAATAATAACATTTAATGTCAATTTAATATTACATATTACATTCATATGAACATTTTGACGAACCTCTTTAAGTAATCTCATCACTAGGCTAAATATTAATACAGAATAAAAAGGTCATAAAGCAGGTGTTTCACAGGGAAACGATTAAAGGCCACTTTCTCTGTGATAATCATTTACTATTATTAGATATCGATGTTATGATCTGTGGCCAAAGGGCACTCGTTTTCTGTATCAACCGACTATTGCATGTCAGTGTATCTTATCATATAAACACAGGAACACACTGGAAGGTTTCTAAGGCAAACATACGGGTACTACATAAGCACAGATTCAGTAAGTCTTAACTTCACATTTATTATCCTCCTACCGTCCCTCTGTGAATAATGACATAGAAGAAGGTCATAAATGATTTGCAAAGCTACACTCTATCTCAACTCTTCTATAATGTTATTAGGTAGCTAATATTTCCCGAAACTATTACGATCATATGTTGTATAGATATTGCACTATAGCAGTGTGCTTGTATATTTAGAAAGATATAAGGAAAACGCACACTACAAAGATTTAAAAACAAAAAAAATACTTATAAATTCTAAATTTATGAAATTAGTTGATATTTAAAACCAGCAACACTAACATCCTGCTATAAGTGATCAAAATTAGCATCATCCTCCTCTTCTTCCTCCTCCTCCTCCTCGTCATCATCATCATCATCATGATCCTCATCCTCATGGTCGATATCATGGTCTCTGTCAGATATGACCACTTTGTCATTGTCATTAGGGTCAATGTCTTCCTTAAACCATACGGCTTTGTAGCCGTCTTCCATGCGCCGCTCCTTGGTGAGGATGGGTTTCACCTCTTTCTCATTATCTGTGTTGTCTAAGCCATTCTGGCTGCTGGAGTCTGTAGGAAGAGTGGAGTTATCATTGCTGCTCCTGTTCTGTGCAGTTGGAACACTGCGCTGTGTTTCCAGTACCTCCGGAACACTGCGGCTCAGCCCTGGCCCTCGCGGCAGCGCCGACTCTGCTGCCTGCTTCGAAGTCACACTGTCCGTGTCTCCATCAGACTGAAAACCCTCATTGGTGTACTGCACACCATCTTTAGGCCTGCCTGAACCCCCACTCAGCTGCGGACCCCAACAACACCAAAAAATTAGAATTTTGTACTTGATCTACACCCCAAAGCCTCAAATTCATACATAAATCTACAGTTAAAAAAGTAATCTGGTCATGAATAAGACTGGAGATAAATACATATACAGTAAATCCATTTAAAGGCTTCTATATCCTCTTATTGCCTGTTTAAGTGACTCACCGAGCTGCGGAAAATGCTGGCCTCAGATAACTTCTTCCAGTCTGCGCTGAAGCGACTGAGGTTGTAGGCCAGAAGACCAATAACCACAAAGCAGATCAGCAGCGCTACAGCCAGACTCACCCCCAGAGCTACCATGTCCGTCATCCTGAAGTCACCCGACTGCAAAGGTTGCCCTTTTGAAACAAAAAACTCTAAATGGCCACAATGTAAACCCTTTTCACACTAGACAAAAGACATGAATAACAAACCAGAACACCTGGTCCATTTTAACATGAATTATTGTACCCAACACCAGATTCCAGATTATTATAACTGATGTCAGCATTACGTTACATTACAGACATGTAGACGCAAAAGCAGAGCTCAAGCATACAGCAATCACCCATTACCATATTTGATTGAAGCTGGAGAGAATACAGAGAATAGTGCAGTGTGGCAGAGAAGATACTGTATGTGTGGAGCAGTTAGGGTTAAGGTTAATGCATGTCCATTTGTGCATGTACCTGGGTAAGGAGTAATATCAGGGTTTGTGGTAAAGGTGTACGGACTGGAGGTGCTTTCCGTTAGCTGTGTAACTGTGACTGTGGTAGCATTTGTAGCCATGTTAGTAGTTAGGGTAGTATTTGTAGCTATGGCTGTAGTCATCACAGTAGTATTAGGGCTATTGGTTGTGGTGTACATGTCTGTAGTGGTGCCTCCTAAAGAAAAAGCAGCAACACTCATTAAGTCCTTTGCAATCCAGCCAATTCAAGAAAAGTATATATACATATATATATACATATATATATATATATATATATATATATATATATATATATATATATATACCATTGGTGTGTGAATGTGGTCTCATTAGTAAGTCGCTTGTAAATGTAAAAATGATATTTCTGTAAAGCTGCTTTGAGACAATGTACCATTGTAAAAAGCGCTATACAAATTGATAAATTATAAATTATTATATCCATTTCCATTAGTCTTTTAAATTGGATTGACAGAATTTATTGAATGCTTTATTTTTATTGGCTAGACAGAAAGAAATCTCCCAGCGCTTTCATGTTCTCTTCATATGCGGCACAAGCGAGCAACAATCCCTCAACATTATGCAAATTCCCCTAGAAGGGGAAGTTGAACTAACTAAAATGGCACCAGAGATTTCCTCATTTCTCAAATGTGTCGTAACGATTTATCTTAGTTTTTATTACGGCTATGACGTTAGGGATTGTTAAGTACAACAAATGCAAGGTATTAAGTAGCACTTCCCAGAGTAAGTGAAGTTTATCTCTTCTTACCTGAAGTGACTTCTACTGAGAGAGTGGCTGTGCTGGATTCACCATTTGTTGCATCAACTACGCTTATCTAGGACAAAAAATGCATACATGCATGTGCCATACTCCTATTTTGCTCCTGTGCAAAAAGTAAGAGGAGAGAAGAAGAATACAAATGTATTTCGTATTTTGAATAAAGTGAAATACATACCTGCAAGTCCACAGTGCCCGGTGAAGCTGCTCTCGTCATGATGATAAAGCCCTCTGGAGTTATTTTAAAGTCATTGTTTTCAAGAACTTCAAATTTAATTCCAGGATTTACTCCCTACAGTTAGAGACACATAAAACAACTTAGTATAATAGACTGTTAAATATGTTCATTCAGTAATTTTCTCTTTTCCTGGAGGGAGGTGCAGTAGCAATAGACTGAGAAGGTCAGTCCAGACTTCAGTGCTCCTGAGAGATCTCTAGGACTAGCAGCGGCTCATGACTAAGGATTGTGGTGGGGCAGGATGACATTAATAACAGCAGTCTAAAACAAAAATGCGTTGAAAGGCTATCACGCTTTATACTATGCTAGTAGACTACAATTCTAGTGAATTTATAAAGTAATCCAATAATAGCCAGTAGAAAGTTCACAACAGATGGTCATCTAGCTTACAGTCTAGCAGCTTTGAGTGGTTTTACATATGCCTTTGTTCAACCGTGTACAATCAATCTAGCAGGTATGTTTCCCTTGTGTGAGACAATATCATTATATATTAGAACTAATAGCTTTAACCAGGGTTGCCAGGTTTCATCAACATTTCCATCTCGAAAACCACCCAAAAGACCTGACACGCTGTCTGTACTTACAGTTTGACCTGTAAATATTGCGTGTGAAAGGTTATTAGATTTAAGTCTGATTTTGTTCATATAAAACAAGATCTTGGCAACCAGAAGCATTTTTAAACTACCCCAATTTGGGAACCATGTTAGAAACCTTTCTAGCTACTGTTCCTTCTCCAAGCATGGGGAAGCATGATTCTTGTCTCAATGGGCCTCTACTAGGGCTTTTTACACTTCACATTTTTGACCACTAGGTGCAATAATCTTCTTCTTTCAGGTCACCACAGAGAATCAGATGTTTCCATTATGGAAATCAGGTTTTTGTTTTGGCACAGGTTTTACACCGGATGCCCTTCCTGACTTAAGCCTCGGCTTGGGACGAGCACTGAGAGTGGGGCTCAAACCCACGACCCCAAGATAAAGAGTCTCATGCTCTGACTGAGCTAGCCAGGTGCAATAATAACTAGATGCAATAATAACTCTATGAAAGCTATTTATTTGTAGAGGGATACACTGCTGTCTCCTTTGGGTTATGGAGACTTTGGGTGTTTTTATGTTTAAGGGTTTTTTGGGGGGGAGGGGAAATCACTCCGGCTCTAATTGACTATCTATATCCCTATGGTTTACTTTATTAGATGGTTAGTAGTAATATTGATCCCAGCACGGCGAGGACAGGCACGCCTTTTAAGATTATTTAGTTGGAGCGTCAGAGGTATGGGTAATCCTGTTAAGAGATCTAAGGGTTTTATATATTTTATATATTTGAAACTTTTAAAAACTCTGATATAGTATATTTACAGGAGACTCCAATATAGTATTTTTACGTTGTATTAAAGATCCTAGGTTATATTGCCCTTGAGTCTTATGCCTGATGTTGGGTTTTATAGTTAACCAGTATTAACCAGTAATAGTTAGTGTAGCCATCATGTGCCGAGGTGAAAGCTAAATGGGGTAGTGAGTATACTGTCGCAGCAGTAGGAAATTTGACCAAATAACCAAATAGCCACTTTTGTGGCATGTCATTGTTGGTCCCTCAAAAGAGGTAATTAGTATTTTAACCAAATTTAAAACATATGGAGTTGTGTATTAGGGTGTTATTAAGATTATCATTTGTTGAGCAGCTGATATATGTACGGTGGACGAACTTCCACTGGCCAGAGGTTCCTAAGCCAACTGAGAGACATAATCCTGGATCAGCATCAGAGGACATCCTTGTAAGGTGCCTGAACCACCTCACCTCTGGTCCCTATCCAGTTGGAGGAGCAGCGGTTTGTCACTGAGGCTCTCCCTGATTGTTAAGCTCCTCACCTTATCATGGATTCCTACAGAGGAATCTCATTTCTCATATCTCTATTTGCACCCACATCTCTAATTGCAGTGGTGGCCTGGCAGTTAAGTCTCTGGGTTACTGATCGGAAGGTCGTGGGTTCAAGCGCCAACACTGCCAAGCTGCTACAGTTAGGCCCTTAACCCTCTCTGCTCCAGGGGTGCTGTACCATGGTTGACCCTGTGATCTGACCTCAACTTCCTCACATGTGAAAAAAAGAATTTCACTATACTGTTATGTATATGTGACCAATAAAGACTCATTATCATTACTCACTATCCAAAATCTCTGCTACTGCTCCACCATCACAGACCGTTAGTGCAACTTTAACACTGCTTCGACTGGCCCAATGCGGGGTTTTTTTTTCCACCACTCTTAAAACGCACCCTGAGAAACCCTGTTCAGGGAAACCGTCAATGTGGAGGCAATGAATTTCATACCAGCTGTTTCACATTCAATAGCAAAACATTCGCATGTGTCAGAAGTCCACTTCATATGGTGCTAAGAGAGCAACATCATCATATAACAGGGATAGTCTCTCACACATGATGTCTCTTTGACCTTGGTTGATCTCTCTAATGATCTTTCTAAAGATCTGCGATTAAGATGGACTTGAATCCTAGTTTTCTCAGCTGTGATGTATCAGAATAATTAATTTGGGACACAAATCTGTTATTAAGTGTGGATGTCCTGAATATTTACAAAATGAAGCAAACAAAAACTAAAACATGATTTACCTTTTGGATTCCAGTTACATTTATTGTAGCCACATTAAAAAATAAATCTGATATTCATCATTCATTATCGATTTTCTTATTTATTCATTCACACTGTGCAACTCTTTTCTCTTAAAGCTCCACTAAGGATGTAGCTGCACACTGTTTCTCCAATTCCTACTGACAGTAAATTTTACACTACAGAGTGTCCCATAAATCTACATACAAATGAACAAATTGAGGTATTGAAAATGTTCCCACGGCTGGATCGGGAAGCTGTCGCAAGGTTGCGATGGACTTGGCGAGGAAGTGACGAGCTTGGCGAGCAGGAAACATGGCGAGCACATCACACAGGACACTGCTGCCAAACTTATTAACACATTCGAAACGACTGGAAATGTTGTGGACAAACCGAGAAGTGGACGTCCACCAACATCCACTGATGAAGACACAACCGACATAGTGCTGTCTGACATAATCATCTATGTATGGAGATTTTTGGGACGCCCTGTACAATATTTCAAGGACTTGGCATGTAAAAATATCAAATCAGAAGCGTATTTAAGACTTACGTCCGAGAAGTCTTCATCTGTAGCTTGAACCTGTAGAGGTATGTTGCTGGACTTGCTTTCTAGCACTATGCTGCCGACACCTGCGTCCTCTGAGATGAAACCCTCATATTTTGGTTTGACAAACTGCGGTGGGTGCTTGCTACTTATCACTACTCGTAGTGTGACAGTTGTGGTGGCAAGCTGGTCAGGGTTCTCCAACTCATATGCCTACGGAGCGGATGATGGGGATACACGCAGGAGGGTTTTTATGAATATACTGTATACATTATATCCACATACTATATAGTGTATAATATATATACACATAAAATGCACTACATATATTCTCAGCCTAAGAGTAAATAAAATGCAGCAATAAGCAAGAAGCCTGATACACTCAGCAGCACACATACAGTAGCAATCCCAGTAGCGTTATGGTGTCACCACTGTTCTCTAGACAGTGGTGGTCCCTTTCCAGTAATGGCCAGGGGGGATGGGGTGACAAATTGTGTAAGAGTTGTACTAGTAAATAAATGGCCAAAAGTATTTAGACACCTGTCCAATCACACACATATGTGCTTGTTAAGCATCCCACTCCAGATTTAGTCCTACCTTTATACCATTATTATAACCTTCACACTTCTAGGAAGGCTTTCCACTAGATTTTGGAGCATGGCTGTGGGTATTTGTATTCATTCAGCCACAAGAGCATAAGTGAGATTTCATCTGAGGAGGCCTGGGGCGCTGTCGGTGTTCTAGTTCATCCCAAAAATGTTCAGTGCGGTTGAGGTCAGGGTTCTGTACTGACGACTTGAGTTTTTCCACATCGACCTTGGGCAAACCGTGTCTTCATGGAGCTTGGATTGTGCACAGGGGCATTGTCATGCTGGAACAGGTTTGTGCCTCTTAGTCCCAGTGAAGGGAAATTGTACTGCTACAGCATACAAACACATTCTATATTTGTGCTTCCAACAGTTTTGGGAAAGAAACCTATACAGGTGTGATGGTCTGGTGTCCCATAAGTATAGGTACAAGATTGGTGCACTTTATATTCAATTCAATTCAATTCAATTTTATTTGTATAGCGCTTTTTACAATAGACATTGTCTCAAAGCAGCTTAGTATGGATAATGTTATTATATTTGATGTTTTAATAAACCAAGGAGTTTCCATACCATGACTGTCAGTATGATTTGTCCGTGTACACCCACTGGCTTCTGCATTGTAATACTTCCACTGCTCGGGTCAATACTGAATATTTCATCATCATTTCCTGTTCAGAGACCGAAAATTTGTGTAAATTCTCAAATAGTGCCAAAAGCTGGTGTGCACGTGAAAGGATATAGAACAATGTAGCTAACTCAATTAATTTAACAACATTTGAATCTTGTCTAACCTCCAATAATTTTGTAATTGATTGCGTCATTCCTTCCATTGTCTCCATCAATGGCAAGCACTGGGCCAGGATTCAGGGTCAACACTCCAGCCTGGGATTGAGAAAAGACGATTATCATTAAAACATGAGAATAGACAATATCAGTACAAATTACAGCCTATCAGTAGGTTTTGATTAGGTGCATAACCTTAAAAACTCTGCTAGCCTGAGTCTACCCTAGCCACACACACACAAACACACACACACACACACACACCCACACACACACGCACACACGCACATATATATATATATATATATATATATATATATATATATATAACTACATCTTATATCTTTTGATCAAGCAGCACTTCATCATTGTGTATTGCTACCTAATGGCATGAGCAGAGTCAGTGGTGAAAGCATGGAAAGGGAACACACCGCTTGCTCATTTAAATTGACATTCCCTGTATATCCAGAGGTGATGCAAAATTTGGTTGTGCCAACAGTGGACTCTTTGCAAGGCTGGAACCATGGTGGTCGGTTATTGATGTCTAAGATAGTGACAATGACGGTGGTGGTGGCAGTATGAGATGGTGTCACTGTTGAAGATAAGGCCGTGTCCTGAAAAGTCCATGATATAATGAGTAGAATGATCATTAAATCATTTTTTATGAGCTTAAGATCTGTTACCTGAGCAACGAGTAAGATCTGTTACCTGAGCAAGGAGTTTCAGAGTAACATTTTTAGTAGTATCATAATCCAAAACCTTCTTCACCAGAATTACTGAGTTAGTCTCGGTCAGCAGCCCAAATTCGTCCTGCGAGAGAGAGAGAGAGAGAGAGAGAGAGAGAGAGAGAGAGAGAGGAGGAAGGAGGAAGTGCTCTTAAACCCAGCTGCACTTTGAACTGTGGTAAGCAGTAGCAGTATTTTAATGGTTTATGTCTGTTTCTAGGCAAGGCTTGGACTTACCATTGGAGATTCCAGACGGTAGTACAGCCGATCTCCATCAAGGTCTGTAGCCTCAATTTTTCCCACTGTTGTACCAACTGTGGATAGCTTAAGAGACATCATAGATTTTAGCCACAATAACATTTCTGCATTGTCTTCATTGGGGAAAAAAATCCATCGGGCTCTAATTTTAGTCAGTAAATGAAAAAGTGAGTGTAATATCAGCTCTACCTCGTTAACTTCCAGATTGTACAGGTTACTTGCAAAAACTGGAGCGTTGTCGTTGATGTTTTCCACAATCACAAATACTCGTATGGTCTGCAAAGAATAGTTTTGAATATTTTGAAATGGAAATTGTAGTATTATGGAAATTGTAATAAAAAAACATGAAAAGACTTGGCACATAATAATCAACACTGAGCAAGCTTACTTCACCCACTACATCCCTCGTACAATGTATTTCAATGGTCAGGCCACCACCAGCAGGCAGGGTCTGGGACAAACACATTCAAAAAAGAAATGTACAAAAATTTATATCTGGCGTGAACAGTTATGAGTTCATGAGGATTGGAATGAAAACAAGCGTTTATATGTTTTTATAATCTAACTCTTAGTGTGATCCCAATAATATGGGCTAAATGAATACCATGAGAGGAATGATTACCTCATAGTCAAGTACTTTGTTTACCACAAGCACATTTCCATTTAGTCCAAAGGCATTATCAGGATTTGCTATAATATTAAGGCTGACTCCTTCCTCTGTGGTTATTTTGACGACTGTAGCACCAATATCGTTGTTCTCTGGAAAAGTCACTGGTTCTGGGGATTTACAAACTGTAGCAAGAGGACACCACAATGTTACATCACATTTTCATACTCGTTTGACCTTTCAATAAGCTGTCATGCAGTGTGTTGAGAGCCACTGACATCCTGAAAGAGGCCACTCCTATTACAATAGAAGTTTCTATTATCATAGGATAAGGATGATCAGTGAGTATAATTTTGTATTGAATTGATCATTCCTTATCCTGCCCTTAAAGTGGACAAGTAGAGCCCAACCATGCCAGCAAAATGCCTCCACAGGATAACAGTGCTACGAGTTTTCCTTGCATGTGTTACCTGTCTATACAGTGCCTTGCGAAAATATTCGGCCCCCTTGGACTGTTCGACCTTTTGCCACATTTCAGGCCTCAAACATAAAGATATAAAACTGTAAATTTTTGTGAAGAATCAACAACAGGTGGGACACAATCATGAAGTGGAACGAAATTTATTGGATATTTCAAACTTTTTCAACAAATAAAAAACTGAAAAATTGGGCGAGCAAAATTATTCAGCCCCCTTTAGTTAATACTTTGTAGCACCACCTTTTGCTGCGATTACAGCTGTAAGTCGCTTGGGGTCCTGTATTTGGCTCCATCCATCTTCCCATCAATTTCAACCATCTTCCCTGTGCCTGCTGAAGAAAAGCAGGCCCAAACCATGATGCTGCCACCACCATGTTTGATAGTGGGGATGGTGTGTTCAGGGTGATGAGCTGTGTTGCTTTTACGCCAAACATAACGTTTTGCATTGTTGCCAAAAAGTTCGATTTTGGTTTCATCTGACCAGAGCACCTTCTTCCACATGTTTGGTGTGTCTCCCAGGTGGCCTGTGGCAAACTTTAAACGACACTTTTTATGGATATCTTTGAGAAATGGCTTTCTTCTTGCCACTCTTCCATAAAGGCCAGATTTGTGCAGTATACGACTGATTGTTGTCCTATGGACATAGTCTCCCACCTCAGCTGTAGATCTCTGCAGGTCATCCAGAGTATTCATGGGCCTCTTGGCTGCATCTCTGATCAGTCTTCTCCTTGTATGAGCTGAAAGTTTAGTGGGACGGCCGGGTCTTGGTAGATTTGCAGTGGTCTGAGATTC
>JAFFST010055328.1:3137-14346 GCA_022414735.1 Noturus placidus
AAACACAGGTCTGGCTGTAGAATTTTCGCCCCGCTTAGGTCTTGAAGCGCCACAATCCGGGTCACGGCACCAAAGATGTAGCCCTCTAGCTCTCCATCCGCACACGCGGCCGGCTTCCAGCACCTCCACTGCTACTCTGCGTTGTGTTATTATTGTGAACGTGAGGGTGCATCCGGTATAAAGGGAGACACGGACACAGAAGGGTTCGGGATCGTGGCAGACCGAAGTTTAATGGGCTTCATATTCAGCATCTATAAGGTTGATGGCACATACTAAAGAAAAGATGGCGTTCTAGGCTAAACACGCATCAACCCTACGGTGTCGCACAAGGAACAATCAGAGTTAACCTAACGCAAATATAAATAATACATGGCTCTGCAGTGACACCTAGTGGCGCTACAAATACACTGCCTTACATATATAATGGTGCTTGTTTCTAAAAGAGAACTTGTGCAGAAGTTTGTATATTTTGATAACCATCTCGGACATTTTTATCTCACCCGTTCAGGCGATATCCAGATTGGCATGGTGCACAGGAAAGAGCGGCTCGACGTCGAGGTGATTCGTGCTAGAGGTCTGGTGGGAAAACCGGGCAACAAACAGATGCCAGGTGACAATGCAGTGTTCCTCCTTCCACTAAACAAAGACATAGTGGATGATTTGCTGTCCTCCATTTACTTCTTTAGTTTTTTCACCAGGACTATGAGCTTACAAATAACGAACATCTATTTAAATCACAATGTATTCTCTAAAGGTCAGACCACGCCCAGTTCCTCAGTGATGTCACACAGCTGTGTTGACAATGTTGATCGATAAACATGAACCTTCCTGTGTGGTTGAAATGTTAAAAGGACATCACACAGTAGATTAACGTCAGGCTACAACTAAGAAGCCAGAAGAGATATTACTGCTCGTCTAATAGTGTTCTACTTATTACTTTTTGTAGCACCCTACGTTAAAGTCTATTTACTAGACAACGGGAAGTGTATAAACAAGAAGAAGACAAGGCTGGCGAGGAAAACACTGGACCCTCTATATCAGCAGCAGCTGCAGTTCGAGGAGAGTCCTGAGGGAAAAGTGTTACAGGTAAACCTCACACACGACACGCGTTGTGAAAAGAAAAGCGGAGTGGTTGTGTTGTACCATCTCCTGTTTTAGTTTCAAAGAGCGATGACATGACATTATTGAGAAAAAGCACCAATAAAATACAGCCAAAGTCACAGAGACACCCAAACACACCCTCACGTCTATTCATATGACAACTCTTCTACCTCAGACAAGAAGAAACACATCTCAGTGATATGTCGGATCTTCTAAACATTCCAGACACTTGTTAGTGAACTTGATATAGGATGCTCCTGTAATCCTATAGCTACTATCTTCAATAAGATCTTTAACGTCTCTGCAGTATTTTCTGATGTATTAGGCAAAGCATTTTAATCAGTTGTGTGATTATTTCTTAGCCACCTGGGTCACATTTTTCCTGCAGGTCGTACTGAATGTCACGTTAAACCCGTACTGTGTTTTTCAGATCATCGTGTGGGGAGATTACGGCCGCATGGACCACAAGTCATTCATGGGCGCTGCTCAGATCCTGTTGGACGATTTAGAGCTCACCAACATGGTCATTGGCTGGTACAAACTGTTTCCCCCCACCTCATTGGTGGATCCGACGTTAGCTCCTTTGAGCAGAAAAGCTCCTGAAGGAGCGACCGACAAATCAAATGTTCGCTCATAACGGCGCCAAGATGTCCTCTGCATGCTTCACGCTGCGTCCCGTGGGAAGGCTGAGCACTAGAACACGCTACCGTCTTCTTGCTGCCAAAGGAGTAACGAGGAAATGGGGAGACGCGGGAGCCGAGCATTTGGGTTCGAGCATTGTTAATGTCAGACAGACAGACAGACGGCTCAGAGGTCCGAAGCTCGACTCCATGTGTGATAGACGAAGACAAATAACACTTAAACAGAAGTCGAGCTTGAACAGAAGATATTTTGGGATGGAAAGACACCAACCTTCGGCTGATTTGTTTCCTTTTCAAATGGAGAACAGTGTGATTTATCCAGAGCTTTGGATGTCTGTAGAGAAATGAGAAGAAGACACCAACAAAAAGCCATGAGGACCAACAAAGGGTAGGCTGAGAAAATGAGAAGAACAGATGGTTACAGTGGAGCTCAGAAATCCCAAACTTGAGTCCGTCAACAAGGGTGTGGCTGGTAGACATGACGAAGAACAAAATGAAGGTCTCTTTTGAGAACGTATACAGAAAGATTAACAAAGGTCCAGCTTTTGAGAGAAAGATGACAAACATCGGCCATTCTGTGTCACGTCAGTGTTGTTTTTCCAGGACTTGTGTGGAAAATAAAAATAAACAAACAAAAATGCACAAAAATGCATGTGGACCAACAGTACTGGGGTAAAGAGAAGATTAAAATGGATGAATCCAGGACAAGAACAATAAAGCCAATTTCAGCTGATTTAAAGAGAATGATGGGGACAATAACATTTATTTGGACGTTTTGTTTCATATGCAAAAGGACCTCAGTGTTCTCCATAAAGAGTTTGGGATATCTGCAAAAAAAACAAAAACACACACACACACACACACACACACACACACACACACACACACAAAGCCATGAGTGGGGGAACACGAGCAAGAGAAAGAGAGGAGAAGCTGAGAATGACGTCTCCAAAGCCCCACTGCACTTCCTCAATCAAGCCAGATAAATATCTTTAATTATCAAAAGTTCCTGTTTTATTAAACATTCAAAAACAAATCTAGATAAAAAAGAGAACTCTTTTATGCTCTGGTATGATGCTATTTTCAGTGATGTACTGGATTAAAGTCATGACAAGATTTTTTCTTTTCTTTTTTATTTCTTTTCTTTTTTTTGTGCATGAATGCAAATTATACTAATAAAAATATTATTTTCTTCAAGGCTGCTGCTAAAAAAATAAAATAATAAAAAGGTGGAAACGAGAGCCGGTCGGCCATTTTGAACGGTTTCTATTCGGTTGAGTGAAGAGAAATGTCCAGCGCATGCTTTACAGTAAGAGTGACTGTGTTGAAGATTAAGATGTGGTTGTTGTTGTACGTCTGTATTTGTTGCAGATCAGTTCTGGGAAAAATAAAACCCATTTCCTAATAGAAAAAGACTTTTTTTCAATACCATATTTTCCAGACTACACTGAGCGGTGTTTTTCACCTTGTAGTTTCTACAGTATGCATATCATAATTCTTACTTACGCTGACTCTTATTTTTCTAAACAAATAGAGAAACTGAAATCACACATTTTAATAATCACGCATAAACAATAACAATAACATGCTCAACATGTTAGTGTTTATCTCCATGCAGATTTTAGCAGGATATGACTCACAGTCTGGAAAATACGGTAAACAGATTAGACCCTTAAATACCTTTATTTCAAACCTATGACTTGTGGTTATTATACCTGGGTCAAAACTGCACTTGTCTCTTTCTTCCATCTGCTCTCAGGCTGCCATGTTGATGTGTTTCCACTGGGAGGCACTGTGTTTTATTCTTATTGTCTTTTTACTTTTCATTTCTCCACTCATTTGTCCAAAATCAGACATGTCAACAACAACAACAAAGAAAAAAAGGTTAAGATTAATTCCCACTTGTGAGCATGTTTTACTAAAAGATTAATCAGTGTGAGAGTTAGTGGTTAGTGCATGTGGACGTGAAGCTCCGCCCTCTGATCTTCAACTTCATCAAACGCCGTTTAAGTTCATTTTGTTTCCCCATTTTATTATTATTATTATTATTATTATTATTATTATTATTATTATTATTATTATTATTATTATTTGCATTTAATTTCTCCTTTAAAAACCAGGTGATTCCTAGTGAAATAAATAAAAACCAGACGTTTGCAAGGGAGACCTGTCCAAGTTGTTCAAATGGATATTAAAGTAATTTTATATTTAACAGAAGTTGAGTAGTAAGTTTGCAGGTATATTTTATTTTAATATTGTAATAAAGAAAACTTTTTTTTTTTATTTAAATGACCCCATTAGACGGTGCAGTATGTCACAGACTGGTTTATGAAAATGGGGAAATTGCCACACAATTTTTAATCGTTTTCTTGTTTTGAGAAAAAAATAAAAAAATTATAAACACTGTCATTTATTCTGAGCATGTTCTTATTATTTAGATTTTAGAGCTGACTTGGTTTATGAAGACACTTCATTCACTCATGCAGGATTGCTAGTGACATTTTCAGTACAATGAGCAAGCTTAGAGGTCAAAAGGACATTAGGTAGTTAAATATTAAAAATCCCCAGAGATTATCAGCTTCTGAAATACTCCAACCGGCCCATCTGGTACCAACATCCATGCCACTGTTAAAGTCACACAGATTACACTTTCTCGCTGTCACATGATTGTCTGATTGGATAACTGCATGAGCAGGTGTACAGATGTTCCTAATAAAGTGGACAGTGAGTGTAGACTGTTTAGACTGCAAGAAAAACAACCGCTGGTGAAAATTGGGTTCTGCCATGATGTCTGGATTCTGTAGGGTATAACAGTGGAATTGTGTAATAATAAAAAATAAAGAATTCATCTTCAGTAAGTGTTTATTCCTGATAGTAGTGCTGCAACACCACTCTGTAAAGTCCTATGACGATGAAGAATCACACCAAGCAAGTGTAAGGGGCACTTATTATAATGTAGAATGAAGTGTTGCCTTTCTAAGGAACTTTTCACAAGAGGAGTAGACAAATCAAAGTACCAAAATAGTTTACAGAACGTATAGCCGGCATTTGTTGAACACCAAACATTAGTAAGTAGGAAATATGAAATAAAATTAATTCTACCCTCTAAGTAATAATCCAGAGTCCATCTACCCTCTAAATAATAATCCACAGTCCATCTACCCTCTAAATAATAATCCAGAGTCCATCTACCCTCTAAATAATAATCCACAGTCCATCTACCCTCTAAATAATAATCCATGTTTTGTTTAAATGTTTCTTCTTTTTTTCTTTACAAAAGTGGAGTAAGATCTCACGCTTATCTGTACGATGCGATGAAGAGATGGTGAATAGAACCAGTTTGCATTGCAGGCAAGATGATCCTTCGCGCCCTCTGCCTCATGTGTCCAATGGAGAAATTTTTCCAATGGAACTCCCCCTCAAATCATGCATCCAAAACAAAAAAAAAAAACAACAACCGGAGAAAGTCATAAAATAGGAAAAATCTTTTTTTCGTAATCTCGACTCTTTGGCTCCGTTATTTCTACTTCCAAGTAGGCTTGGGGAAAAAAACTCTTAACTAGATCTCTATCGTTCTGCTGTTCAGGATTTTTTGTCTTCTTCTCTGAAAATCAGTGTAACCGTTTTTCCTCTGTGCAACGCCACCACTGCCACCTACTGGACAAATACGGTGTGCAGGGAAAACACAACCAAAAGAAATCAAGAAATTAGATGTTAAACTATAATAACACCATCCTGTCAGTAGGCCATTTTCGAGTGGGTTACATCATCCCCTCCTCAATCTACATGCATCCTTGCATGTTGCACGCTACACTATTTCAGATGCTAAGGGTGTTAAATCAACATGTGTAAGGTACAGGGTCAAGGGAAAGGGTTTGGGAAAAAACTTGGTCTAACCCAGTTAAAATAAGAGTGTATGATTGTGACTAATGGGTTCCCTAAAGTTGGGTAAGTCAGCTTTTTGGGAGCTGTTTAATCCCTAGAGGATCTTCTCAACACCACCTCTTCTTCAGGGGCAACCTTGTCATGTTCTTTTACATTTCCACTTCCCTCTGTCAACACCAATCCAATTCCTGATCCATCTCTAGAACTACAATGCTCATTCAGGTCCGTTGCAGGAACATTAGGAGGATTTCCTTCAGCTTGTACAACATCAGATGCAGGTGAGTATTGAACTTGACTAACCTCACTATTTCTATCTTCCAACACTCTCAGGTTCGAACGCTGGAGCTTCAGGGTTTAGTGTGGAGACATCAAAACTCACATTAGCTTCCTGACTTCCAGAGACAGACTCATTTTCCAACTGGGTATCCTCTTCAGTGAATTCTACAACATGAGACCTTTGCTTTAGTCTGGTTTCTTCTTGTAGAATCCCTCCATCCTGTCCAGAAATAGTGGAAGTCGAAGGTTGGTCATAAAGGGAGTAATACTCGGGCTCATCCTCCTCTTCAGACAGTTCTCCATCTTCTTCAGCTCCATCATCAACATGAAAACGTGAGTGATCGCGTTTCTGTCTGGACTTAGACTCTCTGGGACATACTTCCTTGACAGTGGATGAAAGAAATCCACATGGCAAAAATCAGGTCTCTATGTAAAACTCTTTCAGGTCCACTTGTGTGTTCTGGGACGACGATATAGACAGGGGAGTCTTGGATCTGTTTAACAACAGTGTATATGGTTTCACTCCATCGATCAGTGATTTTATGCTTCCCTCTAATGCCGACATTCCGCACAAAAACTCTGTCTCTTGCTGCCAGTGTGGACTCTCTCACTTTGCTGTCAAATCTCTGTTTGTTCTGTAAAGCAGTCTTCAAACTGTGTTCAGTGGCCAGTCGATAGCTTTCAGTTAGACTCTCCGTCAGTTTCTTGATGTATACAGAGTGGGATAGTTTACTGCTTGCATCAGGCCTCAGCCCAAAACCGATGTCAACTGGGAGCCTTGGCTGGCGACCAAACATCAGCTGATATGGGGAATAGCCAGTAGTATCATTTTTAGTGCATTTATACGCATGGACAAGGGGTTGCACAAATTCCCTCCATCTCACTTTGTCTCCCTCTACTAATGTTCCCAGCATCTCAAGAAGTGTTCTGTTAAACCGCTCCACGGGATTTCCACGTGGATGGTAAGGTGTTGTCCTTGTCTTTTTAATGCCGAGTAGTTTACACAGGTCTTTGATCAGGGCTGATTCAAAGTCGCAACCTTGGTCACTGTGCAACCGCTTGGGGAATCCATAATGAATGAAAAAGCTGTTCCGCAGAGCTTTCGCCACCGTTCTTGACCTTTGATCTGCTGTTGGAACCGCTACTGCATACTTAGTAAAACAGTCCGTAATGACCAAGATATTTTTTTTTCCTTTTTCGTCAGGCTCCAGTGAAAGATAGTCCATACAGACCAACTCCAAAGGATGGCTTGTTTTTATATTAACCAAGGGAGCGCTTCTCTCAGCTCATGCCTTTCTCCGTATACATCTCTCACAGGTCTTGATTCTCTCAGTCATGTCCATGGCCATATGAGGCCAATAGAATCGGGCATGAACCAAGTCCAAAGTTCTGTCAGTACCCAGGTGTCCGACAGCATCATGGAGGTTCTCTAGAGCAGTCTTCCTGTATTTTGTAAGAAGAACAAGCTGATGGAAAGGCTCACCTTGACTTATGCATTTTTGGTATAAGACTTCATCAGCGAAGACCAGTTGCTCCATTATTCTCAACATCAACTGGACCTCTCGATCCTCCTGACGCCTCAACCAGTATGAAAGCCGCTTTCTTACTTTGACAAGCTCTATTACTCTACTGATGACTGGATCTTGCCTTTGCTCACGTGCCCAATCTTGAAGTGATATTTGCAGCAACGTACATGACCCAAGTACATCAGCTTGACAGAATCCTGCAGGAATGGCAGAGGCATCAATTGCTAAACATTCCACTGGTACCGGCATTTGGAAGTCTGGCCTTGTACTTGCTGCTGAGATGCGCTGGTACCTCTGACACACTGCCTTCACAGCATCAGATAGAAAATCGGCTCCTCTGTCGTTTTGTAGGAACTGGGCAAGGAAGCACTGAATGAGAGTATCCTCATCCTTAGAAGTGAAGTCAGGTTGGTATTCGTCATGAGGATGTGGACACCTTGAGAGACCGTCTGCGTCTTGGTTCTTCCTCCCAGCTCTATATTGGATGTTAAAGTCAAAACTGGAAAGTATCACGCTTGGCAGAAGTCAGTACATACGTCAGTGGGTTGTTGTCTGTCACAACAGTGAACTTCGCTCCGTAGAGGTAATAAAAAAAAATTCTCTGTGACAGCCCACTTTAAAGAGAGATATTCGAGTTTGTGAGCAGGGTACCTTTGTTCACAGCAGTTGAGTCCCCTGCTCGCATAGGCTATTACTCTCAATTTGCCTTCCTGCTCTTGATATAAAGCTGCACCAAGGCCATGAGTGCTAGCATCTGTATGTATTACGTAAGGCTTCTTCAGGTCGGCAAACTCAAGGATCGGAGCTGTTGTGAGCTTTTGATTGAGAGTCTTGAATGCGTCCTCACAGATGTCCATTTCTCATTAAACGGTCTTCTGAAATCTACACTTGAGAAACGTGTTGAGCTGTTATAGGAGGAGGCTGACTTCCTTTTTGGTGGCAGGTAACCAGCTGTTAAGTCGTTCAGAGGCCATGCCATTTTGGAATAGTCCTTTATGAACCTCCTATAATACCCAGCAAATCCAAGGAAAGACTTAAGCTATTTGATGTTACTAGGCCTAGGCCACGTCGTTAAAGCAGCTATCTTGGCTGGGGCGGTCTCTACCTCAGTAGCAGACACAACATGACCGAGGTATTTAACAGATGTTCTGAAGAATTGGCATTTTTCAGGTGAAAGTTTTAAACCAAATTCCTTCAACCTCTGCAGAACTCGGAGTAATCGATCTTCATGTCCTTCAAGTGTAGCCGAGAAAACAATAACATCATCAAGAAAAACTAGGACTTCTCTCAAGTTCATTCCACGAATACACTTCGCCATTACTCTCTGAAAAGTACTGGGGGCATTCGTAACTCCCTGTGGCATCCTGTTAAACTCCCAGAACCCCAAAAGCTGTTTTACACTTGTCCCCCTCCTCCATTTCGACTTGATAGCAGCCAGACTTGAGATCCATAACAGAAAACCACTTGGACCCGTTCAAGGCTGAGAAGGCTTCTTCTATGTTAGGTAATGCATACGCGTCTTTGATGGTTTGTCTATTCAGTTTTCGATAATCGATGCATAGCCTAATATCACCGTTCTTTTTCTTCACCACCACTATTGCTGAAGCGAAGGGGCTTTCTGACTCACGTATGATGTTCGCATCCTGAAGCTCTTTTAAATGACGTCTGACAGCCTCATAATCAGAGGGATGAATTGGTCTGGGCCGCTGTTTAAATGGAGATGGATCTGACAAGCGTATCCTGCATTTGATCTCAGTGTTATGACCAAAATCAAGGTCGTTGAGTACAAAAACATCTGACATTGAATTCAACTTCCTGGTAATTCTCTCCTTCCATTCTTCAGACAAGGGAGAGTCTGCAAAGTCAAAAGTGAGTTTACCGGAATCAGACATATGCATGGAGTTGCACGTCGCAAAGGATGAAGTCAGGTGGGATGGCTCACTCAATGTGACAATGTCATCGTGACCTGTTAAGAAGGACACAGCTTTAGGAAAAGATAACTCAGCAATGCTATGACCTGCTGATAATTTGATGTCATGTGCGGTCTCATTTTTCACCAAAACCGGCATCTTGAAAGATGGAAATGGCAGGCTTGTAGTGAAGAAGCTACAGAACAAGAGACCAGTAGTTAAGTTGGATTGGGGGGCTCTACTATTAAGGGAGTACTGATAGCTACTGGGACACGCTTTGCGTATCCAGTTAAAGCCATTCTTTCACCTGCAGGAACGATGACACTCTTTTTGCTCTGCAGCTTCACAATCCCAACTCTGCCATTTTGTTGATTTATTTTGAATCTGTGATACAAATGTCTAACAAGTGGGGAGCATTGACCACCGTGGGTCCTGTGTCTTACGCAGCCAACCTGAATAAGTGTACACTTTTCATACAGTAGATCTAGTGTGTTGGTGCCTATCAACAAGGGGACGTCCATGTTTGTTCTGTGGTCAGGCACAACAAGTGCTAAGGTAAGAATCTTTACAGGTTTCCCCATGATGTGCTCTGGAAATTTTATTTTGACTTGGATGTAACCTAGATAGGGTACTTCCTGACCACCGGCACCTTCTATGTCTAATATGTCTTGAATGGGGAAAATGGGCTGATGTGAAAGGTAACGCTCATGAAAAGACTTTGAAATTGTGCTAACCTGGGAACCTGAATCTAGAAGGCTATCACACTAAACTCCTTCAACTGCAACAGTTGATGTACATTTTGGCCCTATCAACCCTCTTGGGAGAGCACCATCCAATGACTGAACTGAGGAGTGTGATTCACAGACGACTGTTTTTATGTCTTTGTTTTGTGTGGGACGTTTCACCTTATTTCCGGGTGCAGTTGGTCCCTACACTGCGACCCTATCCAGTTTAAATGGTCATATTTGGTTTCCCATTCATTTTGTCTTGCTTTGAGTTCTTTATATTTCTGATCAACCAACAGCTTATTTGGGGAATTTTCACACTGTCGTGCGAGATGGCCATCATTGCCACACTTGAAACAGAACCAAGCCTTCAGCCTTGTTTTTGGCGCTGTTTGTTGGGCTTGAATTTCAGCTACCGAAACTGAGAGGGTATCTTGAGCTGAATTCTGGATTTTATTAGCATTCTTTTGCCTTCTTAGATCTTTCTTTTTGATAAGTTGCATTTTTAATTCAGAGACTTGTTTCCTTAAAGCTTCAGTTTCTGTGACGTATGTCTGGAGGACATTTGCGCCTGCATCTTCAGAGAAAAGCGATTCATGCACGAGTTGCATATTCACAGAGGACCTGAGCTTTGTGTTCCCTAAATGGCGTTGCATGCGATCTTGCTTTGCAGTTCTCCTGTCTTCCTCTGTTCTAACTTATAGCAGAAAATCAGAGAAATCCGGCGGGTTTTCTGTTTTAAGCCCTAATTGCAATGCTAAGATAAGGGACTGGTCCCAACATCCACGTCGAAACTGTCGCAACAGCTGTTTATTGGTGTCTCCTTTCGCAATGCCACCTCTCTGCACAGCTGTAGTGATCAGAATCTGTAACTGCTGCAGGTATTCTGAGACTTTCTCTCCTGCGTTTTGATGAGTGCTAAGGAACCTTGCGAAAATTTCTTCCCCATCCTCACCAATCCATATGCTGAGTCAAGGAGCTTCACATAATCACGAGGAGCTGCATCTGGGCCTAGTTGCCTGATTAAATCAGAGGCTGGTGGAAGCAGGCTTTCTAGGATTTTACGTCGCTGCATGTCAACAGGGGTTTTATCCTGAATCATAAGCTCCACATGGAGAGACCATGTCTGAAAGTCAGCTTCATTT
>JAFFST010055329.1:34368-50713 GCA_022414735.1 Noturus placidus
GAAAATGAAAAGTCATTACTAAGTCATGTTTTGCAGAGGGGTCAAATACTTATTTCCCTCATTAAAATGCACATCAATTTATAACATTTTACATGTGTTTTTTGTTGTTATTCTCTCTCACTGTTCATATAAACCTACCATTAAAATTATACACTGATCATTTCTTTGTCAATGGGCAAACTTTCAAAATCAGCAGGGGGTCAAATCAAAATTTTTCCCCCACTGTACACATCCCATTGCAGTTACTCAGCATTATTAAGAACTTGCATGTGGATTGAGGTGATGTTGTGATACACTTATATTAACCAAAACAAGATGTTTCTTATGAGTAACTGAACAAAGACACCAAGACTCTCCTAGAACATTACCACGGAGTAAATAAATAAAACTGACTGAAACTTAAAATTATATCATATAATTGCATGGTTTTAAGGTGGCCACATAGAGGACATACAGACAAACTCCTGTTTTTTTCCTGAAATGTATGAAGGTCCTTGCTTAACTGTGACCATTAATGCTTAACCATTAGTGATGAACTTAGTGCAAATAAGAATCATCAATTTGAAGTGGTTATGTTTTGGTCTGTAGTGGCACTTCAGGGTTGCACTTTTGATTAGTGCCATGCACATGGTCTGATGCCATTGTCATAATTTCTTTCTTTTGTTTGAATGTCATGTTGTCAGTTCACTAATCTGACCAGAAAAGGTCAATAAAATAAAATAAACCGTGAAACTCTGTGAGAGCGTCCCTTTCTGACCTGTCTGAGAGTTGCTGATGTCTCTTGCCCTGTAAATAATCTCTGTTTGATGAGCTGCGTTCAGCTAGAACATATTTTTGCTAGAGTGACTCCAGCTAGAGATAACAGGACGATTCTGTGACATTGTAATTTGAATGATCCACACTATTTCTAGCTCCATCCACATGATAATTAATTAATTTATCAATTTGTATAGCGCTTTTTACAATGGACATTGTCTCAAAGCAGCTTTACAGAAATATCATTTTACATTTTACATTTACAAGCGACTTACAAATGAGACACACTCACACACCAATGGTAGCAGAGCTGCATGCAAGGTGCTAGCTTGCCATCGGGGGCAACTTAGGGTTCAGTGTCTTGCCCAAGGACACTTCGGCATGGGATCACCCGGGCCGGGATTTGAACCACCAACCCTACGATTAGTGGATTAGTGGACAACCCGCTCTACTGACTGAGCCACAGCCGCCCTGAGACGCACATGCTATGGCTTGACTCATGTGGTACTGTATCTGTGTAAAAGGACTAACCAAATTCAGCACAAGTAAGTACAGTCTCCCCGACCCAACTACAATAATAAGCCAATCACAACACGCACAGCGACAAGCCTGCAACCCTAGCTCAAAAGAGACACACAAAAGCGTATGGAAAGCGAAGATGAAACTGTCGACGAGGAAGTCGTTTCGTTCGAGGAAGCCCAGCGCACTTGGAGCACCGTGCGGAAGTTCATGCAACAGAGAAGCGGGAAGCCCGGTGTGATGCAAGCGTGCGATCGGCTAGACAACGAGATGCACGTGATCCGCCAAAAGAAGATGTGCCAGCCGACGATTCTTGAGAGTTTTGGATTGATAACTTGAGAAAATAAAGCCGTTTTTACAAACCCTCGTTACTATGCCACTCTCGTTACTATGCCACTCTTGCTCGGTCCCGACAGGTGGCATAGTAACGAGATTTCACTGTAGTTACAATATGGCATTGGAAACAGTGACAACATGTGGGATTATAGTTAATTAGCCAAGACACACCTACATATTAGTGGCTTAGAGGTTCGCCTCACACCTCCAGGGTCTGGGGTTCGAGTCCCACCAGGGCCATGTGTGTGCGGAGTTTGCGTGCGGAGCCTGCATGTTCTCCCCGTGTGTTGGGGGTTTCCTCCGGGTACTCCGGCTTCCTCCTGCAGTCCAAAGACATGCATGGTAGGCTGATTGGGGTGTCTGTAGTGTATGAATTGGTGTGTGAGTGTGATTGTGGTCTGCGATGGACTGGCACCCTGTCCAGGGTGTACCCCGCCTTGTGCCCGATGCCTCCTGGGATAGACTCCAGGTTCCCCGTGACCCCGATAAAGGAGTAAGCAGTAGCGGATGGATGGATGGACACCTACATATTACAGTATATTAAGTTCTCTTGAATTCCCTGATCATTATATTTTACATGGAAATAATTCCAAGGGAATGTATTTAGTTGAAATATGAAATTTTAGCTGCAACAGAAGTATTTTATACATTGTTAAAGTGGGCTTATTTTTATGTAGGGAATACTAATGAGTTTTTGTTTATTACATTGGAGAAAAGGGGTGGGGTGTGTAGGATTTGAGGGGTTCCAATTCACATATTCGAATTCATAACAATTAATACAATGTAATTTATACATAAAGGTACAAAAGTAAAGGTTCAAGTGGGATTAGTGTTTTTTTCCTTTCAACTTTATTCCATCCCGCCAGGATTTCACGATTTTGCGATCACAGTAATGTACACAATATCAAGCAAACTCTGCAATATTCGGAAAAATTATTTCCATGTATTTGGACCAAGACGTGTCATGTGACTATCACAACGAGCATTCAACAGACTCTTGGATTCATGTCGAACATGAATACAGCTAAAAAGGCCTCATTTACCAACAAACATCACTGTTGAAATACGGTGCAAAACAATTTCATGCAATTGCAATTTTGAAAATTCAAGTAATTTTCCGCAAAAAAAGCAGAAAAAGACGCAACAAAATCAAGCATTTTTGGCTGCAACAATCATACAAAAACTCAGTGAAATCCTGTCCCGACTGATCGTTTGTATGAAATCAGACTAATTCCAACACCATCAACCTTCTTGTTTGAAGTAATACAAAAGTTTAATGAGTTCAGGTTTGCATAGAATTGGCATTTCTTGATGAGAATAAAAAAATCAGTACTCGTTCTTGTTTTTTATTATTTTTCCTGCAATCTTATTTTATTTTATTATTTAATTATTGCTGACAGAAAAATAATACAGCGTGCGGAGTTTGCATGTTCTCCCCGTGTGTCGGGGGTTTCCTGAGGGTACTCCGGTTTCCTCCCCCAGTCCAAACACATGCATGGTAGTCTGATGGGTGTGTCTAAAGTGTCTGTAGTGTATGAATGTGTGTGTGAGTGTGTATGTAATTGTGCCCTGTGATGGACTGGCACTCTGTCCAGGGTGTACCCCGCCTTGTGCCCGATGCTCCCTGGGATAGGCTCCAGGTTCCCCGTGACCCTGATCAAGTGTAAGCGGTTGACGATGGATGGATGGTTACGAGAAAAGCTTTGGGTGGGAAATGAAAATATGTCACTATTCCTAGTAAGCAGTAAGGTAAAAAAAAAAACATTGAGTATAGAAACATTTCCCGTAATTCTACATCACAAAATAGCAAGAAGTTGAACAGTATGTTGAGTCAGAGAAGGCAGAAAACAATTCTTTGGAAAGAACTCACTGCTTAAGAATCATTGCAACATTGTAGACTATTGTTTCAACATACTGTATATTACCCATCCATCCATCCAACCATCCATCCTCTACCGCTTACTCCTTTCTCAGGGTCACGGGGAACCTGGAGCCTATCCCAGGAGGCATCGGGCACAAGGCCATCGCATACACAATCACATACACACTGGAGGCGAACGTGCTAACCACTAAGCCAACTGATTATTGACCTATGTATAGTACTGAAGTTATGTTTAAGAACGTAGTGAATTGTTTAACTGTACTGTATATATAGAGGCTTGCTGTTACTGCAGCCAAACAGACTACATTAATAAATAATCAAATAGCATTTTCATTAGATTACTTCCCACTTGGGTCCCCAGTTTGAACTCTGGTTAATGAGGAGTTTCACATGTCTTCCCAATGTTCGTATGGTGTTCCTCCAGTTTCTGCCCAGCTCCTAAAACATGCTGTTGGGTGATTGGGTATGAAAAATTCCCCGTAAGTGTGAATGAGTGTACACGGTGCCCTGTGATTTACAGGCATTCAATTTGGGGTGCTTTCCTTTATTTTCAGGAATTTGACACAACTCAATAAGTAAATAACACAAACTGAAAGCACAATCATGTGTTAAGACTGGGCACTTGAATTCTATAACAGACTGTGTGAGAACATGCTCTCCATGATTATACTATGAAGTCTGTGTAACGGTAGATCTGTGAATAATATAATTACTATGTTCTGTCATCAATCAGCGTGATCACGGTTCATGCAGAAAATGGGTTTGCGTAGCACGAATATAAAAAGTGAACTTTGAGTAATAAGGATATTCTTACTGTCCAACATGCTTTACGGTTTGCCATTACCACTGCTGTATTTGAAACCATCCATCCATCCAACCAACCATCCATCCATCCATCCGTCCAACCATCCGTCCATCCATCCGTCCAACCATCCGTCCATCCATCCAACCATCCATCCAACCATCCAACCACCCATCCATCCATCCATCCATCCATCCAACCAACCAATCATCCATCCATCCATCCGTCCAACCATCCATCCATCCATCCATCCAACCAACCAATCATCCATCCGTCCAACCATCCGTCCATCCATCCGTCCATCCAACCAATCATCCATCCATCCATCCAACCAACCATCCATCCAACAATCCATCCATTGATCCAACCACCCATCCAACCATCCATCCATCCATCCATCCAACCAACCAATCATCCATCCAACCGTCCGTCCATCCAACCAACCATCCGTCCAACAATCCATCCATCCAACCATCCAACCAACCAATCATCCATCCAACCATCCATCCTCTACCGCTTACTCCTTTATCAGGGTCACGGGGAACCTGGAGCCTATCCCAGGAGGCATCGGGCACAAGGCGGGGTTACACCCTGGACAGGGTGCCAGTTGTATTTGAAACCATCCCGTGACTTTGCATAATCCTATGCTGTCCTAGTGTTGGTATATTTTTGGTACCAAAGGAGTGATCACACTGAGATTTTAATAAAAAATTTCTTACACTGACAAAACTGTCATCAGCCATCTTTGGTTGCGATGGGACTAAATCGCCAGCCAGTGTGCATGTCACATTACAGTGCATACATGTCCTAAGACCACTGATTTCAATTCACAAAAATTTATGAATAATACAATGTAAAATAATGCATGAATGTCTGCAGGACTGCACAATATGTCTGATGTTTTGTGTGTGTGTGTGTGTGTGTGTGTGTGTGTGTGTGCGTGACACTGAGACAAAAGAACAATTCATGATTTATTAATGAATGAAGTGTGTAGTGATGGAACCCATAGCATGAGAATGAGGACAGTGCTCATTGCTTGGAAACCGCTCCAGTTGGACAGGTTCCTGTATTACAGCCATCAGTGAGTCACTGCTTCAATTCAAGTTGATGCTGGTTTTAATATTTGTTTAATTTGATTGTTTTTTGTTTTATACGTCACTTGAGATAGAAAAGTCATTGTCTATAGTTTATTCATTTATTTTGATAAAGTTGTCAACAACTGTGGTCTCGCTGTTACTCAGTAAGATAGAGTAGAGAGGTCGCTGTGGCCAAGAGGGCGACCGCAGCTGCCACCGCCATGCCTGCTGGGAAGAGAGACGAAGAGAAAAAAAGAGAATGACGAATGAGGGAATTTCTCTCACTGGCCCATTGCGATTCACTTATGACTGGAGCCAGTCACATACAATTAGAAGAACAGTTAACTGTTGTAGCGCATCCACCACAAGGTTCAACATACTGTGCAATCGGAGATGCTTTTCTGCTCACCACAGTTGTGAGGAATAGTTATTTGAGTTACCATAGCTTTACTGTCAGATTGAACAAGTCTGGCCAGTCTCCTCTGACCTGTCTCACCAATACATTTTACATTTACATTTATTCATTTAGCGGACGCTTTTATCCAAAGCGACTTACAAATGAGACACACTCACACACCAATGGTAGCAGAGCTGCATGCAAGGTGCTAGCTTGCCATTGGGGGCAACTTAGGGTTCAGTGTCTTGCCCAAGGACACTTCGGCATGGGATCACCCGGGCCGGGATTCGAACCACCAACCCGCTCTACCGACTGAGCCACAGCCGCCCCCAATACGCTATTACCAATGAAACGGTTCGAATTAAATCAAACGCACTCACACTCAATTCTTCAGATCAGTCATTTTGCGCTTCATGAACACCCCCTCATCACGGAACACACACGAACAAATGCATATGATGCAGCTTTCAAGTTAAAGGTGAGAAACAATTTACCAAAACTGGCCGCATGCGAAGAGTAACTTTTGCTCGAGTCTGCCAGTGGATCCTAACAGCGTGGAGCGGTGTCAAAACATCGACTCTCACCAACGGGTTTCGAAAAGCCAGACTGCTGCGTGATGAAGAGGACGGCACGAGCTCAAGGGCGAATTTACCTCGAGACGTAAGTGACATTGAGAACGATAAGGAAAGAGAGACTGAGGAAGTGTGATGAAGTCATTCTGAGGCTGTTCAATTCCGACACTGAACAAGACGACTTGTGGTTTTAATGCGCTGGAGGAAGATAAAGATAGATCAATGACGTTTCCTGATCCGTTCATTGGTCCGATGTGACGAGGCTAAATGTTTCGGCTGCATGAAGCTCGTTAGCCCGTAAAAATCCATAAATTAGCCGCACCGTTGTTTAAGCCGCAGTGTTTAAAGCGTGTGAAAAGAGTAGCGGCTTATACACCGGAAAATACGTATTATTATTATTATTATTATTCCTAATTGTTCTGATTTTGACCCCAGAAGTAGTAGGAAAACATATGTCCAGTATTGTCAGTGTGCAAAATCATTACACGGTCACAGTGTTTAAGTCTAGACTTAAAACGTATTTATTCACTCTAGCCTACCCTGACTAGACTTTCCATCATGCTAAATCCCAGTCTTAACAATCTTTTCTCTCCCTCTCTCCTTCTGCCGAGCTACACGTGAGTTTATGGAGATGTTGGAGATCCTGGTCCTTTCTGCTCTCCGGACCTGCATGATCGGTCTCGGAGGTCCTACTTCTGGATGGAGCTCTCATCTACTCCAAATCCAGACTGCTGGGACAAAGGCTTTTCAAAGCCAAACAGATTACATATAGATCAATAATGATCTCTTTAAGAATATCTGTTGTTACCCAGATGAGGACGGGTTCCCTTCTGAGTCTGGTTCCTCTCAAGGTTTCTTCCTCTTAAACATCTTAGGGAGTTTTTCCTTGCCATTGTCGCCACTCAGTGTCTTGCTCAGTTAGGATAATTTCTCACTTTTACTGTGTGTGTACTGTGTTTATATTCCTGTAAAGCTGCTTTGAGACAATGTCTATTGTAAAAAGCGCAATACAAATAACATTGAATTGAATTGATCGGGAACTGTATTTTTATTTTTTAATCAGCCGTGTTACCGGCACTGTTCAGAATAAAGCATTTAAAAATTAAAAAGAATCTCTGTGTAACATCTTCCTGTGTAAATATCTCCTGTTACAACGTGGACACCTGCGGCTTATATACAGGTGCGGCCTATATATGTACAATTTTTTTTCCCTTGTTAAATTTAGTGGGTGCGGCTTATATAAATTTACTTACACATTCACACAGAACCATTTGTCTGTAACACACCTGCATATTGTATTGCTGCTTTCTTCTTTGGCACGGTTTCAGTGCTGAATTGTGTAGGCACTTGTGTATCTTCTTCATCACATCCATCTTCCACTCCCAAAACAGAGCAACATGCTGAAACACACATACACGTATACACACACCTACATTAACACAGAAGTCCTCACATGTATAATTCTCTCCATATTATAGTGGCTCGTTTCTTCCTATCCTGGGGCGTTCTATCCTTAGAATCAGTTCAGCTGTTCATAGGATATCAAGAGTTTGTTCAAACTGGTCTACGCAGGATTAGGCAATGTTCATAGGATTTTTATAATGTCTTCAAAAATTCCTTGGCACACATTCTGTTAACACACCCTTCAAGCATCACTTTTTTTTTGCATTAAAATTGTAGATACATACTCAACTAGGAATGGGGAAATGTTCAAGTTTTATCAGTTTAAAAATCACGTGTGGTCAAACCAAGATTTGCTCCATGAACGTTACAGTAAAATCTTTTTATACTGATGTCATGATGCTGCGATCCAAATATCACGATGAGAATGAAAAAAAAAACATTTTCAGAATCACATATTTGTTAGATGGGGCGCACGGTGGCTTAGTGGTTAGCACATCTGCCTCACACCTCCAGGGTCCGGGGTTCGAGTCCCACCAGGGCCATGCGTGTGCGGAGTTTGCATGTTCTCCCCGTGTGTCGGGGGTTTCCTCCGGGTTCTCCGGTTTCCTCCTCCAGTCCAAACACATGCATGTTAGACTGATTGGCGTGTCTAAAGTGTCCGTAGTGTATGAATGTGTGTGTGTGTGTGTATGTGACTGTGCCCTGCGATGGACTGGCACCCTGTCCAGGGTGTACCCCGCCTTGTGCCCGATGCTCCCTGGGATAGACTCCAGGTTCCCCCGTGACCCTGAAAAGGAGTAAGCGGTTGAAGATGGATGGATGGATGGATGAATGGATGGATATTTGTTAGATGATGAACTCTTGAGAACTTCCAATTTCAAAATGATGCTACCTTCCAAATTTGGTGATGATTGGACGTTTATAAAAAATAAAAAAATGATCAAAATGGCAGAAAATTCAATATGGTAGACATTAACATCGTGGTGTCCACTGAACACGTCTTGACCCAAAAAAATCAGACGAAAGTGGAATTGTGTTTCTACAACACTGTCTTAGGGAGTTATTATATTTCAAAATTTGCCCTATTGATGCCGCTAGAGGCCTTGAGTGTCGACGACCAAAAATGCTGTGAAGGTAGCAGAGACTGTGCCAATTTTCATAAAAAGTGCTCTGGGAATTTCGGTGCTTGTCCCCCTAATAAGCAAACCACTTCCTGAATTATGATGATATATGTGACGTTACTCTGAGCCTCCATGCTGGTGTCCACGTCCCCCTCTGAGAAGTCACACCCGAGCATTTCTTTAAACCGCTCAGCCACGTCCGCAGTGCTCTCATCTGGGAAAATGTAGTCACACACACTCAGGCCAGAACATGATAGGGGGGCAAACACACGCCGTGGTAGATCCTGCTGCCCAGAGGCCAGATCTGCTGAGACAAACATGAAATTTTTATCATATTTTACTTTAAAATGTGCTTGTCTTTGTAAATTCAATACTACATGAATTTAAATACACATGTGCAATAAGGAAAAACCTGTTTTTTTCTACTGAAAACACGACATTGTTTTTGCCCTCTGAATGACCCAAAGTGTGGCTTCAGCAAAGCCACAATTACAAAAGTCCGTGTTTTTCCTGCTTCAAACAGAACAATTTACATTGGTTAATATTTCAGGGAGCAAGAATAAGAGTCAACATGTCTATATTTGTATTTTTCAAGGTTCATACAGCTTTTCTAAAGTGAAATTCCAGCAGTTTCAAGGTGGATATTCAGAATTAACCCAAACCCAGTATAAGTTACAGCTTAGATTGAAGTTAATAGATTAAAGGTTAACACTTTCTATTGAGTTCTAACTTTCTATTGATACAAAACACGCCACTATTATATACTATAGAGTCGTAGCGTGAGTTGAAGGGATCATTTACAACTTCCAGTACACTTCCAACCTATTCTGCCCTAAAGGTATTTTAAACCTGTAACTTAGATTGATTTATTAAAGGCCAACTATTAACATTACAGTCAACTCCACTGAGAGAACTTCCTGGCACTCTAGCACTCAAAACACACAAGACCAGACATGCCAGAACGTTGAAGAAAGTCTTAGAAATTTGTCAAATTCTTAGCGCCATCTAGTGTCCACTTGCACATACTTCTACATGATTAACTAAAGCCAATAATGCGTATAAACATTTGTTCTGGAGCTTTAATAGATTAACATTCTTTTGCACTTTGATTAATATCATGCATTTTTTTTACCTGCTTCACTCATGAGCAGATCCTCCAGAAGCATCTCCACGCGGCTGGAAACCGTGTTCACTACGTCCCTCTTGATTGCCTGTGAAAGTTGAAGCAGAACACAGAAACTGTAATCATGAGCTTATTAAGATACTACACGAAGAAAACCCCTGAGGATATTCATTTATTGAAAAAAAAACCATTTCAATCACAGACTGGTGATGTATACAGTACTTACAGAGGTCAGGCAACCTGTATTTAACGGCATTTAATGTTTAACAAAAGGAATATGATTGAAAATTGATAAAATTGTATGATAAGTGTACCAGTGAAAATCATTTTTTGTGGTTTATTATAATAGAAAATGATTTGGTTAGAGAATACAAACAATATTTTATATATAGTAGTGCAGTGTTGCCTTCTTACAGCTTCAGGGTTCCAGAGCTGGTCTGATCCGGAGCTTGTTTATATAGTGTTAGAGTCTATATGGAGTTTCTTGGCTTCCTCCGGGTTCTCCAGTTTCCTCCCACCTCCCAAAAACATGGCAGTAGGTGGAATAGCTATGCTATAATCCCGGTTTTCCTAGAATAGACACGAACATGACCAGCATAAAGCATGGCCGACAAAGTTCTGCCCAAGCCCAAGTCAACCAACACAGCCGACCAAAACCCGCTCCAAAACTTCAGTGCCCCCATATGAGGTCATCTCCCACCCTGCCTCCCCTGTAATGGATCTCGATCGGCTTGCCCACTCTGCTGAGGATGCTGCTCGGCACTCCTGTTCAGCCAAGAGTGTCGCTCTGCGCTCCTGCACCACTGGGTACGGCACTCTGTTTCCCTGCTTGTCTGAGGCCGTCGCTCTGCCTTCCTGAAGACGTAGTTCCTCTTTGTTGCTGCGCCCCTTCCTGCTCTACGGAGGACATCGTTCCCCCCTCCTGCCTCGCGGAGACCCTCGCTCCTCTCACTGGCCTCGCGGAGACCCTCGCCCCTCTCACTGGCCTCGCGGAGACCCTCGTTCCTCTCACTGGCCTCGCGGAGACCCTCGCTCCTCTTCCGGCCTCGCAGGGGACCTCGCTTCACTTTTCTGCACTCTGTTTCCCTGCTCAGACGTCGCTCAGCCTTCCTGTTTCATCGAGGACGTCGCTCTGCCTTCCTGTTCCACTGGGGACATCATGGTGCTTTCCTGCTTCACCGTGAACGTCACTCTGCTTCTTTGTTTTGAAATGAATGGCGTCCGGTCTCCTGGTTCTGCTTGGGACATTTTTCCCAGGGGGTTGGTGCCACCAATGAATTGGGGTGTTTCATGGCGCTCCGGGAGGAGCACCTTTGGGGGGGGTCTGTCACGATTTCCCCTTGAAGCAGCGTCCTCTAAGCGCGAATGTGCGAGCACCTACTTTTTCGTTGTTGGCAGTAGTGACATTTGGACACGTGTGATTGTTTATGTTTCCGTCATGTCTCCTCCCTGTTCTGTCATTGGCTGGGATTTCCCGTGTCTGATTCCCCCTCAGCTGTGAGCATATAGGACACTGATCATGTCCGCATATATACCGCACGCCTCCCAGCACACAACACGGATTATTGAGTTAGATAGTAAATGATTTAGAATAGATTGTACCGTAGTTCATAGTCAAAGTCATTGTCATAGTTTAGATCCATGTTAGAGTCCATGTTAGAGTTATCATTAGATTTAGTTCACGCTGGGTTATCCGCTCCCAGTTCCCTGTCATAGTTCATGTTTCTCGTTTTGTTTATCAACCCTGTTTTCCGTGACCTCGACCTTGATTCCTACCTTACCCGTTTATGCCTGTTTGCCAATCGTCTGACGCTTGCATGTTTGTGGATTACGCTTATGGATTATGTTTTTGGATTTACCTTCCTGTGTCTCTCTTAAATAAAACTGTTCCTAACTGCGATTGCATCCGTACATATCTCCGTATGCCACGAAACGTGACAATGACAATAAAACCGTTAAAACGTTTCGGTCAGGAACTAACCTGAATGTAACAAACATTAGTGTGCTCACCTGTGCGGCGTGTCTGGTTTTAGGTTTGTTGGTGTGAATGTAAGCTCTGCAGTGAACTGCTCCTCTCACACATACCGAGCCGCTGCACTCCTGCACTACAGCGCTGAACATCTGGCCTGCATTTGCGTCCTCCTGATTCACACACTTTATTAAACAGAGCAACATCTCACACAATAACTCACTTACTTTATTCAGGTTATACTTACTGTCAAGATGAGGAGCTGCGCTTGAACTGTCTGCTGCTGGCTCGCCTTCGTACTCTTTTTCTGCATCAGACAATGAATATAGACGATATTTGAAGAACTATAAGCAAAGATCAAGATTACAGATTTCTCCTTATACCCCATATGTAGTCGACCGGCAACAACACGTTTGATGTCTGAGTCCTGCACTTGAGATATTATAGTAGTCTACTCAATAAATAGGAGGTTTACCCTGAATCACTTTTTTTCCTGAGCACATAGTTTGGTGTAACCTTTTTCCAGCCTGATGAGCTTCAACAACTCTTTTTCTGAGGTCCCCACAAATCACCTTTGTTCGTGCTATGATACACATCCACAAACATATGTTTTGAAGATCAAACTCTGACGGATCCCTGTTCTTTAAATAAATAAAAAAACAAGAGCTCTCTCTCTCTCACACCTGATGGTCATCTCATTGATTGAAATCACCTGACTCTAATTTCCCCTTCAAATTAAACTGCTAATCCTAGAGGTTCACATACTTTTGCCATTCACAAATATGCAATATTAGATCATTTTCCTCAATAAACTGTAACTTTGAGGGGAAATAAAATCGGGTATAATCCAAAGTAGCCTTAAAAATACTCACTGGCCCTGATAGGAGCTCAGAGTCATCGGTCACAGCTTTGCCGTTTATGAGACAGAAAGCAGCCTCGATCTGTTTAGCCCACATCCCCAGTCCATCCTGTAACATTCCACGCAGGAATTCATCTCATTTAGTAATTGAGCTGTCAAACAGATGCAGGTTATCATATACAGTAACTAAAGGCAAAATATTACATAACCAATTCTGTCTTAAAGTCTCAGGGAACCTAAATCTGTGATTATGTTCTGATTAATTATGTTCATCTTGGGGGCCATGATATACAATACAGTGGCTATTTGCTACAGGACAAAAAAAAGTGGCCCAAATCTTTTTCACCATATAAAACACTTTTTTTTCAGGATGGTGTGAACTAGAGTGGAAAATGGTAAATTTATGAGCTAGCCCACTGGGCAAGGAAAAACTCTTGTGAGGTCCTCATAAATGTAATACAGCTTTAAATTTTGCTCAATTTAGTCAGTGTTTCCATATTTACATTTACATTTATTCATTTAGCGGACGCTTTTATCCAAAGCGACTTACAAATGAGACACACTCACACACCAATGGGAGCAGAGCTGCATGCAAGGTGCTAGCTTGCCATCGGGGGCAACTTAGGGTTCAGTGTCTTGCCCAAGGACACTTCGGCATGGGATCACCCGGGCCGGGATTCCAACCACCAACCCTACGATTAGTGGATTAGTCGCTCTACCGACTGAGCCACAGCCGTTCCATATACCTGCATGATCCTGATTCTGAAAAGAGCATCTTCCATGTATGCTAATTAATCTGCCTAGAAGAAATTGTTCTACTAACAGACAAATCACTCCTTGGCCAGTGTATACACCAGTGTGTATTTAGAAGGAGCAGCAAGCACTATAGGTTGCACTGCACTTTCATAAAGCACCAAATATTCAAACCAAATGAAACGTTTTACTTTTCTACCACACAACTACAAAAAAAAAATCGATTTAACTCCATACTTGTCACGATTTATTTGCAGATGACGAGGAGCGTTTTCACCTTTATGGACTCGTCGACATTTTCTGATGTGACAGGGATCTGCAAGTCGAGCTGCACACTGCAGGTGATCACAGGCCATGAGGATGAGATGCCATTCTGATACTTCCAATCTGCAGGCTTCGCTGAACACTGAAAGAAAAGTCAGATGGACATGAATGACAGTGAAGTAAAAATCAGAGAGATATGGCGTTCTAAGCAGACTTAGATTGGCATACCTTTGGATCTTTAACATCAAAGGTTTTGCAGACAGCTCTGTTGCCAGTAAATTAAGGAAGACTTAAAACATTATGTTCATGTTTACAGATTACACTAGGTCACACACAACCATCTAGGACTAATGGTGTTTGTTCTCTCACGCGAGTAAGGATACTTCCTTGTTTTGGAACAGATGTGCAGGGTGATGCGCTCAGTCACGTCATCCTCTGACAGGTCCCACAGCTTGCTTTTGGATATGGATTTATCCACAGAAAAGACAAGCTGAAGAAACACATGTATTACTGAAGAGAGCTGCAGTAATAATGTTGCACTTTCAGAAACGATGCATTATGATATCTGCCGACTTTTGCTAACTTTCAATGTCAGTTCTTGTCTTTTCACCTTTTTCAGCGTGTTCTGGGCTTCTTTTGACACCTCAGGTGGGGCGATAAGAAACAAACCGAGAACATTCAGGCCTCCAGGGAGCATCCGAGAAACCTACAGGTTGTAGAATACACAGCTGTAAACATTTACAATGTCTATTAAGTCATCCGAGTCATTTTGAAACGTTATACACATGGTTTATTGTGTATGTGAATACATATTGAATTCTGTTTGACTTATTGTTACTAGGTGTATACATACATACACACACTGACAGCAGTTTTGGCACATGTTCCCCACCTGTCTGGCATGCTCGGCAACCCACTCCACATCAATGTTGTCCAGTGAGCTCGGCATTCTCTGGCTCTCAGTGGCTCCCTCAGTCTGTCTGTGAGGCGTCCGCACAGCCAGAACCACAAAGTCTCTCTGTGCTGAACACTAAATAGAAAAGGAAAGGGACACCAAGGATGGAAGATATGGCATATGCATTTGTTATAACCCTGGAGCTACACTATATGGCCAAAAGCTGGAGAACACCTGACCAAGACACCCATATATATGCCTGACTGTGGCTCAGTAGGTAGAGCGGGGTGTCCACTGATCGTGGGGTTGGCGGTTCGATTCCTGGCTCACATGACTCCACATGCCGAAGTGTCCTTGGGCAAGGCACTGAACCCTAAGTTGCTCCCAATGGCAAGTTAGCGCCTTGCATGGCAGCTCTGCTAACATGTGAGTGTGTGTGTGTGAATGGGTGAATGAGACACAGTGTAAAGCGCTTTGGATAAAAGCGCTATATAAGTGCGCCATTTACCATTTATATACACCTTCCCCAAACTGTTGCCACAAAGTTGGAAGCACGCAATTGTACAGGATGTCTTGGTATGCTGTAGCATTAAGATTTCCATCCACTGGAACTAAGAGACCCAAACCTGCTCCAGCATGACAGTGTCTCTGTGCACAAGCCAAGCTACATGAAGACATGGTTTGCCAAGGTTAGATTGGAAGAACTCAAGTGTCCTCACCTCAACCCCACTGAACACCTTTGGGATGAACTTTAACACCGACCACACCCCAGGGCCTTCTCACTCGACATTAATTAATTAATTAATCAATTTGTACAGTGCTTTTTACAATGGACATTGTCTCGAAGCAGCTTTACAGAAATTTCATTTTTACATTTTTACTTACAAATGAGACACACTCACACACCAATGGTAGCAGAGCTGCATGCAAGGTGCTAGCTTGCCATCGGGGGCAACTTAGGGTTCAGTGTCTTGCCCAAGGACACTTCGGCATGGGATCACCCGGGCCGGGATTCAAACCACCAACCCCACGATTAGTGGATTAGTGGACAACCCGCTCTACCGACCTAGCCACAGCCGCCCAAGACATCAGTGCCTTGGACTGGAAACTTTTAGTCATATAGTCTATAAGCCAGCAACAACACATGGACATTGCACTACCATACAACCCTTTTGCTCAAACTATTTAGTTAAGATTTGTGTGATGCATACAATGCTGCTATACTGGCTTCTTGATGCATCAATCTGACACTTAGACAGTATTGCATCAGGTCTGTTACAGGTCTAAAATATCTACAGTCTCTATATCAGACTAAGTCCGACATAGTTTATGATACAATGCGCTAATGCATTCAACGCTGTCAATGTGTCTGACTTGAAATTGCTATAAAGCACTCAAAGGTCTCGCACCACAGTACTTAAGAGATCTTTTAGTCCTATATGATCCGCCACGCCCACTAAGATCCACAGATGCAGGTTATTTGACTGTACCGCGAATAGCGAAGGCTACAGCAGGGGGAAGAGCATTCGCTCATAGAGCTCCACAGCTATGGAACAGTCTTCCATTAAGTGTTCGGGACTCAGACACAGTCTCAGTGTTTAAGTCTAGACTTAAAAC
>JAFFST010055329.1:67251-79844 GCA_022414735.1 Noturus placidus
CCCCCCCCCCCCCGCCTTGCTGTGTTTGATCTTTTGAGATGTAACGGGTCGTTTGAACGAATATTATAGCATAAGTTTGTAATAGATAAGGCTGAGTGAATGAGTAAGATGGAGTTAAACCACGAATAGACTTGTAGATCAAACAGTACCGGTTAAAACTTCTCCACATTTCACAGATGGTACGTCAGCCTTATCATATAACATGCAATGATGTGTTTGATGGCTACAACCAGTAATAACAAAGCAGGATTTACAGTGTAAAATGCTCTGGTCTAAATCATCTAAATGTTTTACATTTATATTATTGTGCGATTATTTATTTATTTATTTATTTATTTATAAAATCAATTTGTGATTCAAAAATGTGGTCATGGACCTTTTTATTTCTGGTACGAATGTGTGTGAACGCTTTTATCAGCCAGCTTGGATTTGTATTAGTCGTTCTGCCACAGCCTGGTGTGTTGTCGAAGAAGTCAATAAAATGGTTAAAAAGTGTCATTAATCTATTCACCATTGAGTCTACTTTTGTAGCCATTCACTTTACTGGTTAACCTTATTGAAAGTTCCAGCACATTCTGCAGTCTTTTGCATTCAAATGTCTTTGTATTCATGTTTGTTTTGTTTGTTTTTTGGGTGTTTCAGGCTCAGAGGGTGGCTCCGAGTCCTCTACCCCCAGCAAACATGTGGTCACACCCACTCGATCCACTACAAGCCAGTCTGTAGCATCAGAGGTGGCCCAAGTCATACAGACTAAAGTGGCTTTCAAGCAGGTCAGTCCCACAGCTCTACAGGGCGGTTGTGGCGCAGTCGGTAGAGCGGGGTGTCCATTAATCGTAGGGTCGGAGGTTTGATTCCCGGCCCACGTGACTCCACACGCCGAAGTGTTCTCCCGATGGCAAGTTAGCACCTTGCGTGGCAGCTCTGCTCCCATTGGTGTGTGAATGAGACGCAATGAAAAGCACTTTGGATAAAAGCGCTATATAAGTGCGCTATTTACCTAGAAGCTTCATACTCAGCCTTCCGTTACATTTTGCAACGCATAGTCTTGCTAATACTGACTCGAACACACTGGCTATATTGCTTCGCGTGATCGGTTAGTGTTAACTGGTGCATTTTTTTCATGTGAAGTATTCATGTACAGGAGTAACAAACTTTGGGTTTCATGAGGTGAAAAGAGTTTGTGGGAAGTAGGGCTGCAACTAAATATTTTCATAATCGATTAGTTGGCCAGTTATTTTTTTTTCGATTAATCGAATGGGGGCAAATTTACAGGCTAGTAAAAAACCTAATATTTTATCCATCAATGCAAAACTTGAACTTGTCTACCACTCATAGGTTTTTGCAAATTATCATTTCATTTGTAAATAAATTAAAAAGAAATCCCATCAATGAAGAATCGTCAGCTCAGCGAACGTGATCTTTGTGAATAGCCAAATTGATTCATTTTAAAACGTCTCATTTGAATGTTTTGATGCATTTAACAGAAAGTATGTAAAGAATATTATTTAAACATTTCCTACGGAAAGTCGATTTCCTAATAGATAATGACAACGATTTTCATAATCGATTAGTTGTTGCAGCTCTAGTGAGACGTTCCTAATCTGATGTGGATCCAGATGTTAACATTATGAAGTTCAGTTTCGTTGATGTTTAGTTTTTCATCACTTGTATATGAATAAACTCTTCATTTGCTTTCCGTAGCTAAATGAAGCTTTTGCAACATATAAGAAGGAGAAAGCGGAGAACGACAAGCTTCTGAATGAGCAGAATGAACGCCTGCAGGGTCAGGTGTCTGACCTGATCTCCCAGAAGGCCAAGCTCTCCTCTCAGCTTGAATTTTCCAATAAGAGGTGAGTGGGGCTGCTTTTTCTGTGTTACCAGGAGTGCACAGTATGTCTGTTTGATTCCTCGGGCCTAGTTTACACTAACGCAGGCAAATTTGGAAAGCACGGTGGCTTAGTGGTTAGCACGTCCGCCTCACACCTCCAGGGTCCAGGGTTCGAGCCCCGCCAGGGCCATGTGTGTGCGGACTTTGTATGTTCTCCCCGTGTGTCGAGGGTTTCCTCCGGGTACTCCGGTTTCCTCCCCCAGTCCAAAGACATGCATGTTAGTCTTATTGGTGTGTCTAAAGTGTCCATAGTGTATGTGATTGTGCCCTGTGATGGACTGGCACTCTGTCCAGGGTGTACAACGCCTTGTGCCCGATGCCTCCTGGGATAGACTCCAGGTTCCCCCGTGACCCTGAACAGGAGTAAGCGGTTGAAGATGGATGGATGGATCTCATTAATTGTACAATGAAACTGCAGGGGGAAAAAAATATTTTTTTAAAGCAAGGTTATTGTGACTTAACTGTAACAGCAACTGTAGCTTGGCAATGGTCATAAGGTACAGGCAGGTAAAATAAGCTTTCAGGACTTCACACCTGTATATCAGACAGGCGATTTCATGCATTTTTAATCTTAAGAACCATTCTATTACAATAAATCTAGTTCTATATGGGTCAAATGGTTTAATGTGACCTATTAGCTGCCGTGACTTAACCGCTCATTGTGCTGACTTGCAGGTATGAGATGTTTCAGGACAATCTTAACAGCTACAGGAGAGAGATCAACTCCCAGCGCGAGAAGATTCAGAAGCTCTCTGCCACATCTCAGAAATATGAGCAGATCATCCTCACCATGACCCAGGATCTGAGGGAAGCCAACGAGAAACTAGCGGTATCTGAGGTGCGTCTGAGAGCCGTGTTCAGTTTAATGTTTTCGTGTTTGATGCTGGAGTCTTGCTTGCAGTTAAGGGATCGATTCAGTTAGTGTAAGCTGCAAGGCTAGTGGGTAATGGAAGCTTGGGGAAGCATTTTCCAAATAGTCCCATACTTTCCGAAAAAGACACACATTTTTATTTTTGTAATATTGTCATTTGTACAGAATAGTTTCGTAAAGTAGAAATGTTTGTTTATTTATTTAAAAAAACTTAAAACATTTTTTTTCAAACAAGCTACCAGATTGTCCAATAGTGGCAGAAATCTCACAAGCAAATCTGATTGAGATATCGAGCAAATCAACATCTTTTGACGTTTCCGTGTTCTAACGTTCAGCTTGCATGCTCCTTCTTAATGAAATGGTAAATGGTGCACTTATATAGCGCTTTTATCCAAAGCGCTTTACACTGTGTCTCATTCACCCATTCACACACACCAATGGGAGCAGAGCTGCATGCAAGGTGCTAGCTTGCCATCGGGGGCAATTTAGGGTTCAGTGTCTTGCCCAAAGACACTTCGGCATGAGGAGTCACATGGGCCGGGAATCGAACCACCAACCCTACGATTAGTGGACAACCCGCTCTACCGACTGAGCCACAGCCACCCTGTGTACCTCCAGTGTAGGTACACAGTGAGCTGTGTACCTCCAGTTTAAATTTAAAACAAATCTTCAGACACCAAACATCGTCTTGGCCGATAAAGTAAATTTTGAATATGGTGTAGTTCTGAAGTCCTGCTTGGCACTGTTGTTCCCATACAGATTTAATAGACAAAATATTTTTTAAAAAAAATTAACTAATACTCACAAAAATGGTTCTTTTTATTTTTTGCTTTCTATTAGGGATGTGATGGTGAGGAAATTTTCCCACCATTAATCATCGTGTGACAACACGGAGTGTTTTTCCCTCTCGCTTATGAATGCCCATGCGGTTGTACGCATTTCACTTTCGAATTAGCAATTCGGGGGGTGGTGAATGTTTGAATGGTGGGTTCATTATTATTATTATTATTATTATTATTATTCCTAATGAAAAACACAACAAAACAGTACAATGAGAAACTCGCTTATATTAGAAACAGAACTTTTGAAAACAAAACTTCCACCATCGTCTTGTCAGTCAGCTCGCCTCACTCTCACTCGTGCTAAAAGAAATCTGACACCTGCTGATCTGTGCTCTAACTCTGACTCATTCGGCTCATGCGGAATTGAGCAGACGTGTTCAGTTTTTAATTGTAGTGACCGTTCTCTAACTGAACTAAATGATTATTACTATAAAAAGGCAAAACGACGATGGGGGTGGTGTAATCGGTGTGTGGCGCCAACACTGGGAACACGGTCTATCACAAACGAGCCTATTTTGTAGATAAACGTTTACTCTTTATAGGTGCGGTATGAGAACCTGCGTAAGGAGCGTGACATTTCGAAGCAGGTGGAGAGCCGTCTTAACCAGGAGAAGGAGTCCATCCTGGCTGAGCAGCGTGGACAGAACCTGTTGCTCGCCAACCTAAAGTCCATCCAGGTACTACTCTGATCACAAGTACACACTCAGTGGTGAGTTCTTTCGTGTAAACCACATGGAGGCGATGACTTGCCGCTCTCTGATGTTCTAGCTAACGCTGGAGCGCTCCGAGGCAGACACCAGACAGCGCTATGCTAACCAGATTATGAAGCTGGAGAAGGAGATCGCACAGCTGAAGAAGCGAGTTGAACAGGAAGTAGAACAGAGGCACGCTGTGGAACGCAACCAAGATGTAAGCTCTGTTCTCTTCCAGATGTTTTTTTTTCTTAAAGTGCTTGTACTTAAACATGCTCTTTTGAAACAGTGAATTTATTTCGATTGATTTTGATTCTATAGAGTAGTATCTGGGTCATATTTATTACCAAATCACTAAAAGCATCACCGACAGTATGCATGTTATAGTTCATGTTCATGCATATTCACTAGTCTTTGTTTGCCCTGAGAACGTTCGTAGACCGGTTTCTAAGCCATTTTCCTAATGTTCACAAGAATCGTTGTGGACCTTGAGCCTTATTTTTTTTTATTTTATTTTTATTTGTAATTTATTTATTTATTTTTTTTTTGTATTTAAGGCAAACGGCTGTGGTGTACCTTTTTCTTATTACTCTTTCTTCAGTTTTAGTTTATTTTCTTTTAAATGTTCCTTGTTTTCATGTCCGGTACACATGTACAGTACGCTTGTTTTAATTCCTTTATGGACTTGTCATGATTTAGCTTCAGCTGGTGGAGGCTAAGAAGCAGCTGGCAGCTCAGAGCACTCTGCACCAGAAGACCAAGGAGCTCCTGAAGAGCACTGAACAGCAGGTTTCCACTCTGAGACAGCAGCTGAACAACTCTGAGAATCAGAACAGCAAACAGCCTATTAAAGCATCATCCAGTGGTAGGTGCTGTCGTTCTTAAAGATGTTCACAGTACAGGGGAGCTGTTTATTTTTCTAAGCTGTTCATAGCAAATGCTTTGAGTACTGAATAAGGACTGTATTGGTGAGATGATGTGTTTCGGGTTTTCTCTCTCGCTGAAGCTCCTGGTGTTCCTGAGCAAGAAGTAGAGGAGTTGCGTGCACGTCTGCAGCAAACCGAGGACCAGAACTCGGATCTGCAGGAGCGCCTGAAGAGCGCACAGAACAACCTAGAAGAATACAGGACCATGGTGCTTAGCCTGGAAGACTACATCAGCAAGGACAAACAGGTGGGATTGGCTGCTTTTTAGGTAAATCTGAGTATCTGCGAAGTGTCTGTCGGTGTGGGGTGGGGGTCAATTCATTCATGATGAGCAGTCACGTGTCAGTCACTTACTTTTTATAGTATGGATAGTAGGGGCTAAATATTGACTGCTGAAAGTACAGTATGTGTGCGTAATTTGTCACTACTCAAGACAAGGGATCACGAGATGAATTACTGCAGCTAGTAAAAGAAACATGAATCAATTTATTTTTTTTATATTAGGGCGGCTGTGGCTCAGTCGGTAGAGCGGGTTGTCCACTAATCCACTAATCGTAGGGTTGGTGGTTGGAATCCCGGCCCGGGTGATCCCATGCCGAAGTGTCCTTGGGCAAGACACTGAACCCTAAGTTGCCCCCGATGGCAAGCTAGCACCTTGCATGCAGCTCTGCTACCATTGGTGTGTGAGTGTGTCTCATTTGTAAGTCGCTTTGGATAAAAGTGTCTGCTAAATGAAGAAATTGAAATGTAAATATTCCTGTTAATGATGGGAAGTAAATGACAAAAACAATGAATGGCTTTGAAAAAACGAGTACCACTATTAAACAGATTTCGTGAGATGAACCCCTAGTTGTTTTTCGACACTTTCTGTTTTTAAACGTGCACTCTTAAAACAACGTTAAAGTTCATTCCACTTGTGCCATATGTCTTGTTCAGGCACTCGAGGAGGCACGCTTATCCATAGAGAACCAACTGAAGGAGGCCCAGGAGCTTAACAGGCAGCTGGAGAACCGGATGGCTGAGGCAGAGCGGGAGAAGCAGGAGCTGCATGAGGAGAAGCTCAAGGCTGTGGAGAATGTGGAGAAACACGTAAGAAAGCAGAACCTCACATCCTACGGTGGTAGTATTTCAACATCTGACCTATTTTCATGGTTTGGATTTCACATTGTAGTGGCAGCTCTCATGAGGAGTGGAGCTAAATATTGACACTGTAGTTTTATATGGCTGGTATAGATCAAACAGACAGTTTCTAGATTTGTCTCTTGTCTCCTGCTGTGTGGTAGGTGAAAGAGCTGAAACATAGTCTGACAGAAATGCAGACAGAACTGCAAGATGCACTACTGAGAGCAACATCCGCTGCAGCCAAGGAGCAAAAAGCCACACAGGAGAGCCAACAGCAGGTAGGTCTACCAATCATCTCTCAGTTTAATTTATTTGCTAATATTTTGGGGGCGGGCTCAACAACCACTAGTGTGTAGCATCCCCTTGGATGATGTGACATCAGCTATAGTGTGCCAGAAAGCCCACCACTCACCAACTATTATTAGGTCATGATTGAGGATGGCCAAGGGGGTTATTTGTGTCCATAGTGTCCAGGCCACCTCACTAATACCACATCAGCAGCAACCTTGGTTTTCCAGGGTAGATCTCCCATCCAGGTGCTGGCCAAGCTCAACCCTGCTTAGCTTCAGTCGGAATCCAGGCGAGAATTACAGAGACGGCTCTGGTGTTGCTGTTGGTTGAAATTTTGCCAGTAATCTACATTTTCATTAACATTATTTTTTTATTATTTTAAATTTATTTTTACAGATCTTTGAACTACCGTATTTTCCGCACTATAAGGCGCACCTAAAAGCCTTAAATTTTCTCAAAAATCGTCCGTGCGCCTAATAATCCGGTGCGCCTTATGTGTGGACTGAGTTCCAAAATCTGTAAAAATGTTGTGCAACTTTGGTTGGCGTAACAACCGTATGCGCCTTATAATGCGGTGCGCCTTATATATTGGTCAAGTACAGAAATAGACCCCGTAATTGAGCCTGCGCCTTATAGTGCGGAAAATACGGTAATTTGTTGGCATGTAGGAAAACTAATTACCATGCTCTTGATGTTATGGTACATTTTATCAAAAGACTGCATAAATGCAGGTTGTGACTGTACAACAGACCGCAGAAGTATTTCTAACCTTCTTGTCCTCTTTTTCCAAGGCTAAACTGGCCATGGAGGCACAGAATAAGTATGAAAGGGAGCTCATGCTGCATGCTGCCGATGTGGAGGCTTTACAGGCTGCTAAGAAACAGGCGCAAGAGGCAGCAAAGAGTCTCAAAGAGCTTGAGGAGAAGGTCCAAAAGGCCTCTTCCGAGCTCCAGCAGGGCTGTACGGGCTGGGTGCTGCAAGAGAAAAACTTAAAGGTAATAATCGAGATAAAGGAGTGACCTATTAGAAATAAAGAATTAGTGTTTCTATTGACGTCTAGCCATATTTGTGTGAGGTGATACTACTCACTAGGTTTGCTCAGTCTCCCATTTCACACACTGCCTCTTCATTACATTCAGGAAGAGCTGGTGAAACAGGAGCAGCGTCTAGAAGACTTTCAGAAACAGAACAAACTGCTCCATGAACAGATGGAGCAGTTGAGTGTTAAAATGGCCGCCGCTGTTCAGGAGCATGCAGACAGAGACGGCGTTCTAAACATTTCTTTTAACGAGGAGGACAAAACTCAAGAGCAGCTCCTTGAGATCCTCAGGTGAATGTATTACCTAGTCCTACAGGGCATCATGGCTCGTTCTCATTCTGTGCAGAGTATATCTTGATCTTATTTGTGTGTTCTGCCTTTGTGTAATGCACGGTTCATATCACCTTTAGGTTCGTGCGTCGTGAGAAAGAGATAGCCGAAGCTCGGTTCGAGGTGGCTCAGGTAGAAACGCAGCGCTACCAGCTGCGCATGGAGCACTTGGATCGAGAGCTGAAAGAGGTCCAGGACAACCTGACAGCCGAGCGAGACAAACTACAGGTTAGAAGCCACAAAACACATCGGTCATACAGTAATAACTTGTGTTTTATGACACAAGTTGCTTTAAACTGTTTTTTTGTTCTTTTACAGATGAATATGAAGGCCATGGCTCAGCAGGAGGAAAAACTGAAAAAGCTGGAGAGCTTGAATGCTTTGACTGAGAACAACAAGATGCTGAAGGAGGAGAAGAACCGGTTGGAGCAGGAGCTGCAGCAGATCCGAGCCAAGGCAAGGACACTCATCTCATAAAGTTTTGTATCTGCCAGCTTTTATTTTATTCCATAACATTATTGTACTCCTGTAAGCCTGGTGCAAAAATATAAACCTCAAAACAGGGCGGCTGTGTCTCAGTTGGTAGAGCGGGTTGTCCACTAATCCACTAATCGTAGGGTTGGCGGTTCGAATCCCGGCCCGGGTGATCCCATGCCGAAGTGTCCTTGGGCAAGACACTGAACCCTAAGTTGCCCCCGATGGCAAGCTAGCACCTTGCATGCAGCTCTGCTACCATTGGTGTGTGAGTGTGTCTCATTTGTAAGTCGCTTTGGATAAAAGCGTCTGCTAAATGAATAAATGTAAATGTAAATATTGCACTGATTATGTTTGTTTATTAACATAGACTAGAAGTAGGTAGACTAACGGCTGCCCCCTATATCTGAGGTCATTTTATTCATTTCCTATCTGCACTGTATAATAAGAATAATGTTTCATAACATTTTTAAAGTTTAACGTGTCTCCAGTTAGCCAGTTGACATGTTTAATAATGAACATTAGAACAATCTACACCATTAATAAAAAAATATGACGATGAAACATTAAATGTTACAGCTTACAGATCAAAATTATTCACCCCCATTGCAAATCAGGTTTATTGTCAAATTTACTTTCAGCTGTTTGCAATGAACGAATCAAACAAAAGCAATTGAAACTTTTGTTTGATTTGCTCATTGCAAACAGCTGAAAGTCTGTAAATTTTGATAATGAATTTGATTTTCAATTGGGGTTGCATAATTTTGATTGCAACTCTATTTGGTGACCTTAAAAACCCAGAATGTAGATTAAATAAAAACTATAAGTCTTGAGCTTGTATCTCTTATCAGAGTTCTTGTTTTCCTGGTTTCTGAGTCAAAAGATATAAGCTGCATCGAGGAAAATATATATATATATATATATAATATATATATATTTATTTATTCATTTAGCAGACGCTTTTATCCAAAGCGACTTACAAATGACACATTCACACACCAATGGTAGCAGAGCTGCATGCAAGGTGCTAGCTTGCCATCGGGGGCAACTTAGGGTTCAGTGTCTTGCCCAAGGACACTTCGACATGGGATCACCCGGGCCGGGATTCCAACCACCAACCCTACGATTAGTGGATTAGTGGATAACCCGCTCTACCGACTGAGCCACAGCCGCCCTATGAGAAATCTCATAAGTCTAACGGCATTACATTTTTAATTGTTTTTAATTATATGTGAAAAATCGGAGAGGGTTTGACCGTCAATTTAGTATCAGTTGAAATGTCAAGTGGTAGAAATCATCCTTCTTTGTGTTAATCATTTAATTTTATTTTCATTACAAACCCGTCACTTAATAAAAAAAAAAGAACCAGTCAGTATTTATTTATTCTTAAAGCATGCTGTAAATTCCTCTCTTTCAGGTGCATAAGCTGGAGGCAGACATGAGGCCTCTGCAGGAGAGCAACGCGGAGCTGAGTGAGCAGAATGGCATGCTGCAGGCCGAGAAGCGACTCCTGGAAGAGGACGTGAAGCGCTGGAAGAATCGCACTCAGGTCTGCAGTTTTATGGTTTGAATTGTACTTCTTAAGACAAGGGTGTCCGATCTTATCCAGAAAGGGCCGGTGTGGGTGCAGGTTTTCATTCCAACCAAGCAGGAGCCACACCTGAGTCTATTGAAAGCCATGATCAACTGATTACACAGGTCTGTTCAGGTGTGGCTCCTGCTTGGTTGGAATGAAAACCTGCACCCACACCGGCCCTTTCCGGATAAGATCGGACACCCCTGTCTTAAGAGAATATGAGAAGCAGTCTGAGATACTCTTTCGTTATGGTAAGTCATGAATCGCAGGTGATGAGTGTGCCTGTGTGCGTGCAGCAACTGGTGAGCCAGCAGAAAGATAGCAGTCAGGAGGAAAGTAAGAAGCTCCAATCAGAGAAGGAGGCCCAAGTCAAACGCATCCAGCAGCTCACGGAGGAGACTGCCAAACTAAAGAGCGAGCTGGCCAGGTCAGTAATGACCCCCTTGCTGGACAACGTCTAAGGGCTTTTTTATTTTAAATTTTTTTTAGTAAATGAATTACATCAGCCAAAATCTGATTTCATCAAATTTAGCACTATGTAAACAATCCATCCATCCATCTTCAACCGCTTACTCCTTTTCAGGGTCACGGGGAACCTGGAGCCTATCCCAGGAGGCAATATAAAGCTAATTAGCATTTAGTTGCTTTGTTTACCATTGTTGGCAGTTGGGGAGTCTGAGATTAGTCTGAGTGACCCCCAGCCTGGCATAACACGTTTAGGAATTGGATAGAGGGGGAGGGGGGGGGGAATGAATCAAGTGTAAATGAACCACATGTAAAATGACATGGATGAATCATATATAGATGAATCATATATAAATGAATCATATATAAATGAATCATATATAAAAATCTTGTGGGAGGTATGTTACTGGGGTTAAAAGATTCTGTATGGATTTATGAAAATGAATCATATGTAATTAAATCACATGTACATGAATCATAAGTAAATTGATCATATGTAATCTGTTATCGGGGTAAAAAAAAATGTTGATTCTATGTTGATTCTGTATTGATATATCTTGTACTCTGAAAAGTGTATGAGAATCAATAAAAATTGTTAACATAAAAAAGGAATTGGATAGAGGGTCCATTTGCATAATCAATTTGTTTGTGATTTATATGAATTTAATCTTTTCTGTGGTGACAATAAATTAAATGTTGTACAGCCCTAATAACGATTATATAATCACTTACCTCTGTGTGTGTGTGTGTGTGTGTGTGTGTGTGTGTGTGTGTGTGTGTGTGTGTGAGAGCAGGGCGAATGCATCCGTGTCTGCATCACAGAGTCAGGGTCAGAACCTGAGAGAGAATGTGGGGAAACTCACCACGGAGAGAGACATTCTGAAGAAGGAGCTGGAAACAAAGACTCAGGACATCCAGGAGAAGCTCCGAACCATCACACAGGTCAAGAAGATCGGCCGCCGCTACAAAACACAGTACGAGGAGCTTAAGGCCCAGCATGACAAGGTACATTAGAGTACAGGGCCTTCTGTCTGTTCCTGTTAAAAAAGTATTGTCTTGGGGGTTGTTTTTTGTTGCATGTTTTGGTCAGCTGTTCAATATTTAACAGGAAATAAGGGAGTATTCTAATACTCAAATTCTTAAGGAGTGAGAGGACTCTAGTCTACCCGTTACGTTTGCATATAATGCCACTGAAATTACCCGGAACAATTCGTACCAGGAACTTTTTTTTTTTTCCGGGGTCATCCAGACCTTTTGTCGTCTGCGTCTGCATTGTGGTCTAATGTACCATGAATATTGGGTGAGAGTAGTCCAGTAACACCGGTTTGCCAGTCAGAACCGCTCCTGTTATTTTTGTGATCCTGAATGTTCTTGATTGTCTTTCATTTCTTGAGCTTCTCTCTGCACTGTTTTGCTGTGTGAACACCGCCCAGCTCACTTAACCGACTTGATACTTTTGAGTATACTTTTTCATCGCAGCTTGCCTTTTCTAGTTCCCGCTGTATTTCATCCTTGGCATAAATACTTAATTAGGCCCTTCCATCTGTCGCTTATTTTTTTAAAGAAACTCCATTGTGTTGATTCAAATCACGATAAGCAACTGTTACTGTACGTACCACAACAGACTTTTGAAAATGGTGGTTGGGGTGGGGGGGGGGGGGGGGGGGGGGGGGGTTGCTGCATGCAATCAGCATGTTCCGTGCCAGAGTTCCACCCCCCCAAAGTTCCTAAACTTTGACAAAGTACTACCTCTTGAGTAGAGACTTTCCGTGTGGGAAATATTTTACCTGGTCCCTGCTGTCGAAACACATAGAGCACCTCTGAAAGTCCATAGTTCCTGGGGAAAGTTCCTAGGGTGGAAACATGGCTTATTAGACAGCTACACTAACGTATAAGTCTGACTAGAAATGAAGAAACTTTGTTAAGCTTTAAAACAATAAATTAATAAATAAATTGGGCGCACGATGGCTTAGTGGTTAGCACGTCCGCCTCACACCTCCAGGGTCGGGGGTTCGAGTCCCGCCGGGGCCATGTGTGTGTGGAGTTTGCATGTTCTCCCCGTGTGTCGGGGGTTTCC
>JAFFST010055329.1:79904-99118 GCA_022414735.1 Noturus placidus
CCCCGCCTTGTGCCCGATGCTCCCTGGGATAGGCTCCAGGTTCCCCCTTGACCCTGATAAAGGAGTAAGCTGTTGAAGATGGATGGATAATAAATAAATCCTTTACTGTTTTTACCACAAATTGCAGTGCTGTGTAGATTCTAAGATGGCAGTCTTTTTAATTATATATTTGTAAATTATGTAAATTTACTCACTTTCTTCTCCTTCTGTCTCTTTGTGCTGCTTTACTGTTGCAGATGGTTGCAGAATCGGCTGGTAAACCTGCACAAGTGGAGGAAGCGCAGAAGGAGGCACAACAGGCCTCAGCGCAGGAGATCCAGAGCCTGAGAACATCCCTGAACCAGGCCCAGAGTAGAACCACGGAGCTGGAGGCACAAGTGGACAGCATGCAGAAGGTACCATTTTGTGATATCACTACTCAGAGCTGTCCACAAATCCTATATTCATTAGTTAGCTTGGAATGAATGAATCCTAAACTGTCCTGTGTTTTGGTTACATGGAAATTTCATGACCACCTTTCTGTATAAACCTTTATTACATTCATGAAACCTCACCATTTCTGAAGTTGGAACTGTAGTAAGCTGGAAGTAGTGAGGATAACAATATAGCACCACTTCAGACCTAAATGTGTAAATACCCTATTGCTTTACAAAATCGCATATTCAAGTTTAAATTGCATTACAGTGTCATTTGGTCTTGTATACATACACTACCAGTCACAGGTTTGGAGACACTTGGCTGAAATGTATCTCGTGATCTTAAAGGTGGATGATTTAAAATGGTAAATGGTGCACTTATATAGCGCTTTTATCCAAAGCGCTTTACACTGTGTCCCATTCACCCATTCACACACACACTCACACACCAATGGTAGCAGAGCTGCATGCAAGGTGCTAACTCGCCATCGGGAGCAACCTGGGGTTCAGTCTCTCACCCAAGGACACGTCGGTATGTGGAGTCACATGGGCCGGGGATCGAACCGCCAACCCACTCTACCACCTGCGCCACAACCTAATGTTCGAACACTAACATTTTATTTTCAAAAATATTTTTTTAAATGGTTGACTTGGAGTGAAATGTTCTGAAAATCAAGCAATAAGTTTCGAGCATAGGTGGGAACTCCTGTGATACTGTTTTAAAAGCATCTCGAGGGGGATTCTTCAAAAAATCAGTTAAGGAAATGCCAAGTATACATTTATGTAAATTCTACACAAAAAGTAGGTCTTCTATTTTTTTTTTCAAGATGCTAAAATTGATTTATTTTTGAATTTTTTAATCACAGCATAATTCCCATAGTTCCATTTGTGTTACTCCAGAGTTTTGATAACTTTATTATTATTCAAAAATGTGAAAATAAAGAATGAGTGAGACTAATCTTTGATTGCTAGTGTATATAACGGGTGAGAGAAACGTTGATTATTTAAGTCCTTTAGACTAGTACCTCCGGTGTAAAAACAGAAGCACACACATTTGTGAGGGAGGCTGTGTCTCAGTCGGTAGAGCGGGTTGTCCACTAATCCACTAATCGTAGGGTTGGTGGTTCGAATCCCGGCCCGGGTGATCCCATGCCGAAGTGTCCTTGGGCAAGACACTGAACCCTAAGTTGCCCCCGACGGCAAGCTAGCACCTTGCATGCAGCTCTGCTACCATTGGTGTGTGAGTGTGTCTCATTTGTAAGTCGCTTTGGATAAAAGCGTCCGCTAAATGAATAAATGTCAATGTAATGTAAATTTGTCTCACCTGATCGGCTACATCAGGAGTTAAACTGGTGGGAAACTGTGTAGATGTACATTTCAAATTAAACAAGTTTGATACAACTTTAAAAAGATTTTCTTCTTATAAGGTAAAGAGTATATAGAGAGTTCTTTTGAGGTTATGTGGACAGGTGTGATTGTTGTGTAAACAGAGAGAAAAATGTGACTGTGTCAGCCAGAGTTTGTTTGTGTTCTTGACATGCAGGCTGCAGGAGAGCGGGAGGCAGAGATCAAAAATCTGCAGGAGCAACTCGCTCAGATTCAACCGGAGCTAACACGTCTCCGTACAGAGCTTCAAGAGAAGAGCAGTCAAGAGGACCAGCTAAAACAGCAGAACACTGAGAAAGAGGAGAAGACCAGGAAAGCCATCCTGGTAGCAAAGCAGAGGATCAGCCTACTCAACAGTGAGTGCAGTACACACGTAAAACATACACAAGTCATGAAAATGAGACGAGCTCAAGTTTGTGAGTTCAAAATCTCAGCTGTTTCTATCTTCTTGTAAACTTCGACCAGTAAACCTTTTTTTTTTTTTTTTTTTTTTTTTTTTTTTATAAACGTTTTTCAAACAGTGATGCGTCGGCTACCTTAAAGCCTTTTTTCCTCCATTAGTGAAAACCCAAAGATAGCTAAGCATGATTGTAACTGTGTGTGTGAGACCAGGTACGAAAGAGAAGCTGACTAAGGAGAATGAGGAGCTAAAGCAGCAGCGAGAGGAGTTGGAAGTAAGGATGAGCGCACTGAAGTCTCAGTTTGAAGGGCGGCTTAGCCGTCAGGAACGGGAGTTGAGGGAGTTGCGCGAGCAGCAGGAAAGACACGGAGAACAACGAGACGAGCCCCTGGAGCAGGGACCAAGCAAGGTATTACTTACTGGAGACCCAGGACAACAGCACTCCTCTGTTTAGCAATAGTTCCACTGACACACCTTTTTCTTTTATTCTTTACAATGAAACATTACTGATTACTGACACTGTGTCTTCAAGTAGATTTAAATCATTTTTTAGGTCTTAACTGTTCAGTTTGGATTTAGTAATTCTGTTATTTTATCTGTTGCTTATCAGAAGGCTGAATTAAATTGCACTGCTTAGTGGGTAGCACGTCCGCCTCACACCTCCAGGGACCGGGGTTCGAGTCCCGCCAGGGCCATGTGTGTGTGGAGTTTGCATGTTCTCCCCGTGTGTCGGGGGTTTCCTCCGGGTACTCTGGTTTCCTCCCCCAGTCCAAACACATGCATGGTAGTCTGATGGGCGTGTCTAAAGTGTCCGTAGTGTATGAATGTGTGTGTGAGTGTGTGTGTGATTGTGCCCTGTGATGGACTGGCACTCTGTCCAGGGTGTACCCTGCCTTGTGCTCGATGCTCCCTGGGATAGGCTCCAGGTTCCCCGTGACCCTGAAAAGGAGTAAGCGGTTGAAGATGGATGGATGACAAGTTACATTCGCTGTGTGTTTTTCAACACGAAACCAAACAACCTGCTTCTCTTTTGCAGGCTCAGGAGCAGCAGAGGCCGTCCGAAAGCAGGCAGATCACACTGAAGTCCACACCTGCTTCTGACCGAGGAAGGTAAAGACTCGGGAACAAACGAGCCAAAGAATTATTTATGTAGGGCTTTTTGGACTGAGAGGCTAAATTCAAATCGGTTTATCCATCCTAAGTCTTGTAACTTCTTTTTTTTTTTTTTGCTTGTTTAGCTCTGTGTAGAAAGTACCATCATGTAATGTTAATTCATTAAATATTTGAACGAGAGCATTGATCATCTTTAATTGGTCCACAGTGCTAGTGCCAGTGAGCCACCCACAGCTAACATCAAGCCCACTCCTGTAGCTGGAGCCGCCAGCAAACCTTCATCCATTCCAGGCAGCAAGGCCACGCCAAGAGCAAGCATTAGACCAATGATAACGCCCGCTTCTGTTAGCACACCAACGCCGACCGCCACGGTCATGCCCACAGCACAGGCAGAGACACAGGAGGGTGAGAAACCTAAGCTCTGTTAATGTTACTTTAAGGACCCCCTGAACATGCATAGAAGAGAAGTTAGTAAACGGTTTTCTTCATTCTTCTTAAGAAAATATTAAAACGGACTCTAAACGTACCATCATGAAAATACCAGGATTTATAGATATGCATGAATATGCAGGTTGGAAAATCTGAGAAATTAAAATGTTTTTCAGGTGCAGGAGGACACTTTATGTATTTATGTATTTATTTATTTATTTATTTATTCATTGATTTTGTTTATTTTAGGTCTTTGTTTTTAGCTAAATTGTAGCTAACTGTTTTAAATCACGTTCTCTTTCTCTAATCCTTCAACAAATTTGTTTATCGTCATAATCGCTACAGCTCTGCAGCCATCCGAGGCTCCGGTGGAACACGTGACCGTGTTCGGGAGCGGCTCCGTGCGTTCCACCAGTCCGAGCGTTCAGAGCACTCAGTCAATCATCACACTGCAGCAGAGCCAAGCCACGGCCTTTGTCCAGCCCACGCAACAGCAGACCAGTCAGGAGCCAGCAGCACCCATGGTGGAGGCAGTGCACAGCTCTCAGATGGAGAGACCGTCCACATCCACTGCCGTGTTTGGCACAGGTGAAATATAAAATTCAAAGATCTATCAGTGCTCAATGGTACATTAATGGGTCAGCCACTGAAAGAGTCAGAGTGCACCAGCTTTGATTTATTAGTAATTAAACATTTGACTTGTTTGAGCCTCAGGATGCAGTTTGCATGTGGTCATGTGACCATTCAGCAAGGATGCAGGCCAATGTGGATGTTAAATACTACAGAAAACTATATAAGGTTTAAAGACTTCAAGTCCAGCATGGATTTTGAAAACATTTTTGTCTTCATAAGATAAAAAGAAGACATGAATTACATCTAAAATAAAAACTAATAATTAGCTGAGCTTCCGTGAAACAATTTCAATGGGGACAAACGCGTGTAATCAATTAAGCAAGCCAAAAATCATAATGGTGAATAAAACACACGAAGAATTGTGCTCTTTTTACTTGGACACTGGACCAATAAACCAAGCACTTTTGAATATTTGTGCTTTATAGCTACAGGAAGAAAGCATGTGTGATGTGTATGTCCAATTTGTGTTTTAGTGTCTGCGAGTGCAGCTTCATCTCTGCATAAGCGTGTACGAGAGGACGAGCTGGAAAGCACTGCCGAGGTGACCGAGAGCACACAAGATGACCTTAACGAACCCCCTGTGGCTAAGAAGATCCGTTTCATCCAGAGAGTCGGCCTGGAGGTGCGATCAGTGGGGAACAATAAACAAAACTGTTTGTGTGTCAGTCTAATGCGAAATTTAGGTCAAACGCTGTCTAAGAAGGATTTTATTTTCCTCTGCAGGAGGATCTCGGCACTGAGGAGAGTAATGACGCTGAAGCTCCCGAAGTTACACTGGAAGCCCCAGATGCTAGTGAGGTAAATCATACACTGATGCACATAATCTGTGAGGTTGTTATGTTTAATGGGCGGCTGTGTCTCAGTGGGTAGAGCGGGTTGTCCACTAATCCACTAATCGTACGTTGGTGGTTCGAATCCCGGCCCGGGTGATCCCATGCCGAAGTGTCCTTGGGCAAGACACTGAACCCTAAGTTGCCCCCGATGGCAAGCTAGCACCTTGCATGCAGCTCTGCTACCATTGGTGTGTGAGTGTGTCTCATTTGTAAGTCGCTTTGGATAAAAGCGTCTGGTAAATGAATAAATGTAAATGTAATCACAGGACAAACACTAATGACCTCCAGATCTCTGTGCCTTCAGGAAAAAGATTTTATTGTAACAATAGCTGCCTACCTGGTAGACTTCTATCTTTTTGAAACTTGTATGCATATGTGTGCATGTGTGTGTTTGTGTATTACAGGAGGGCTACAGTGTATTGGGTGTAGAAGAGATCCTTTCTCAGTCCATTCCCTTGGATCAGGTGAGCGAGTCTCAAGAATCAACCTACGAGCGCAGGCACGATGTCATTGTCATCGAGACAGACAGCAACAGTGAGGAAGAGGGGGGTGTAGAGGAGGCTGGACAGGTCAGACACTTGTCGGGATAATTATAGAGTTCCTTTTAATGCTTGTGTTTAATATCAACATTCCGTGTGCCTTCGTATTTGATGTACTGGAGAAGTGTCTTGTGATGTTTTAGAGTATTGGATGCTTCTGACATCTTTCTGTTGATCCTGTCCCTCCTTCAACAGTACGGAGAGGAGGAGGATGAAGAGGGAGCGATTGCAGAGGGAGAGGAGAGTAACGAAGGCAGTGGAGATGTCAATGAGCCATTTGAGGGCGAGGACCTAGAGGTACATGTTTATTTGAAAAGTTTAGCACAAATTTAATTGTTTGGTTTCGGATTGTGTCTTTAGTTGTGCGCTGGAGTTACAAGACTAATGCTGTGCAAGTGGAAACTTATAATTGATTCAGTTTAAGGCACACTGCATGCCTAAATTATTACACAAAATTGCCTGTTTATCCCCAACCAACAAAATATGTATAACATAAACAAAAGCTCTTTCATTTATTTATCATGGAAATGGCCATCAGTTTAATTCAAGCTTCAATTAAAAAAAAATCCAGTTCATGTTTTTTTCTTTCAGTATATGAACTTGTATTTTTCTCTAGATGTTTTAATCTATAAATAATCTCAATAGCAGTGTGTCTGTTCTGTTTGTTGTGCTGTACACAGACCGCTGAGGCTGTCGAGCCAGACAATGAGAATGAGGAGAGTCAGGGAGCATCAGACTCCACCCAGAAACATGCTGATTCTCAGAGCAGTGGTACATCTGCACACACACACACACACTCTACCTGTCAAAAGTTTAGACACACTCATTATTTTAATTCCCCCCCAATATTTTAGAATAATAATAATTAATCATTGTCTCAAAGCAGCTTTACAGAAATATCATTTTACATTTACAAGCGACTTACAAATGAGACACACTCACACACCAATGGTAGCAGAGCTGCATGCAAGGTGCTAGCTTGCCATCAGGAGCAACTTGGGGTTCAGTGTCTCGCCCAAGGACACTTCGGCATGGGATCACCCGGGCCGGGATTCGAACCACCAACCCTACGATTAGTGGATTAGTGGACAACCCACTCTACCGACTGAGCCACAGCCGCCCTAGCCCTAACCCTAACCCTAAGGGTCATCACAATAATAGTCATCACTAATAGTCATCACAACTCTGGAGTGTAACAGATGGAACTATGGGAATTTTGTCGTGGTAACACAAAAATTCTAAATAAATCAAATTAATTTAATATTTTAGCATCTTCAAAGTAGTTGCCAATATTGCCTAGAATTTCCAGAAATGTATTCTTGGCATTTTCTCAACCGATATCTTGAGGAATCCCCCGGAGATGCTTGTTAAACAGTATTAAACGAGTTCACTCCTACGCTGGACACTTATTGGCTGCTTTTCGTAATATTTCGCTCCAAGTCATCCATTTAGAAAAAAATATTTTTTTGTAAATAAAATGTTAGTTTTCTAATGAAAGAGGTGAACATGTTGGCACAAATATATTTTTTTGTCTACAACACGTATTTGAAACATGTAATCATCCACCTTCAGATCAAAAGGTTTTTAAGATCATGAGAAACATTTCAGTTGAGTGTCCACAAACTTTTGACTGGTGGTGTATATCATTCAACTATAGGCACAAATGTTCATAATGCCTTGGTGGTGTTCTGCAAACGACCTCGTTAAAGTTTCAGACTAACGATTACTGTACAGATTGCTGCCTCTGAGTACTTTACTCAAAACCTCTGCTGTGGCTAAAATGGACCACCACTCTATAACGTGGGTGATAACATGCCTGATTCTAACCAACATCCATTAGATTTCGCTGTTTATAAACAATGAATAAAGTTTTTTTTAAATGCAAGCTTTAATTCATTTTAACCACGTGTGCAGGTGACGCGAGCGCCAGCACCAGCACCATGGAGCCGTCTCCTGCTGTCGAGCCTTTGAGAGAGGTGCAGCCTTCTCCCAGCACAACGGGTGTCTCCAGTTGCTCCTTGTCCTCCCAGGTCTCCCGACTGCCCCAGTCACCTCGCAGACCGCATCAGACACCCCCACCTCGCCTCAACATCCACCCTGTCCCTGAGCTCGGACCCCCTCTCTTACAGGTACCGTATTCCTATTTCAGCTACGTATTTATTTAATGTTTTTATTACCTGTATGCATTTTTATTCTGTCATCTAATCATAAAAAGTCAAAGCAGCTCACGGTGATCTAAACGTTAGACGTCTTTTAGATTTTATAGCAAACAGTATAATAATAAATATGAATAGAAATGGATGCGCAAGGCAATTTGCATGCTTATGGATCATCCTGCCATTTTACACTCATCCTAATAAAGTGTGATAAGGTTAAATCTCTGGAAGGATCTTTTATTTATTTATTTTTTAACAGAGGCAATCAGGCCAGACTAGACGCCCATCGACGAGCCGTGTACCCCAACTCACGCCCGGGATAGGAAGCATGGTACGTCTATCTATCTATCTCACTCTCTCCTTTCTCTCTCTTTTCTCTCTCACTCTCTCCTTTCTCTCTCTCACTCTCTCCTTTCTCTCTCTCACTCTCTCTTTTCTCTCTCTCACTCTCCTTTCTCTCTCTCTCTCAGTCTCGTTTCTCTCCCCTCTCTCTCACTCTCTCCTTTCTCTCTCTCTCACTCTCGTTTCTCTCCCCTCTCTCTCTCTCTCTTCTTTCTCTCTCCCTCTCTCTCTCTCCTTTCTCTCTCTCACTCTCTCCTTTCTCTCTCTCACTCTCTCTTTTCTCTCTCTCACTCTCCTTTCTCTCTCTCTCAGTCTCGTTTCTCTCCCCTCTCTCTCACTCTCTCCTTTCTCTCTCTCTCACTCTCGTTTCTCTCCCCTCTCTCTCTCTCTCTTCTTTCTCTCTCCCTCTCTCTCTCTCTCCTTTCTCTCTCTCACTCTCTCCTTTCTCTCTCTCTCTCTCTCTCTCTCTCTCTCTCTCTCTGCTTTTGTCTGTGTATTATGCTTTAATGATGTCCTTTAAAAATCTCATATGGTGAAACTCCCTCTTGTGTATGTTCCCTGTTATTTCTCCAGCAGCAACACTTCTTTGATGATGATGATCGTATGGTTCCCAGCACTCCAACTTTAGTGGTTCCCCACCGTAATGATGGCTTTGCTGAAGCTATTCAGTAAGTTTAAAAAAAAAAACTCTATGGTGGAGGGTCATGGCTATTGGGGATCTGTGATGCCTTTACACGTTGCATTGCTAAGCATTATATGGGTGTGGGCTGGGGGGCAGAATGTGGTTGGTGGGGGATTTTTTTTGTTGTTGTTTGTTTTTTTTTTCCTTTGAGCTTTCAAATGTTTGTATATGGGTAATCTTCTTTTGCACCATTTTTATTAGTGATTTTATTTTAATTTCATGAGAATTATCTGCAAAGTATTGTGTAGAAATTAGAAAAGTTTACAAGAATTTAAATAATCACAGACCTCTAAGTCAGATTATACTAATGGTAAAGGCAGGTTGGGGTTATAGAAGCCTTGACTGAGGAGGAGAGGAATCTTTCTCAGTTCAATTCCAGATAAGTGTGTGTGTGTGTGTGTGTGTGTGTGTTTGATGCAAAATTACAGTGTGTTAAGGCTGCTGCTTGTCATGGATATGAATTTCTAGCCAAACAGTTAAAAGAAAAACTAAAGCCAAAAGTCAGTCTAATGCATCCATCCATCCATCCTCAACCGCTTATCCGTAATCGGGTCGCGGGGGTAGCAGCTCCAGCAAGGAACCCCAAACTTCCTTTTCCTGAGCAACATTAACCAGCTCTGACTGGGGGATCCCGAGGCGTTCCCAGGTCAGTGTGGAAATATAGTCTTTCCACCTAGTCCTGGGTATTCCCCGAGGTCTCCTCCCAGTTGGATGTGCCTGGAATACCTCCCTAGGGAGGCGCCCAGGGGGCATCCTTACCAGGTGCCCGAACCACCTCAACTGACTCCTTTCAACCCAAAGGAGCAGCGGCTCGACTCGGAGTTCCTCTCGGATAGCCGAGCTTCTCACCCTCTATCATTTTGCAGTCTAATGCAAAATGTAAAAATTATTATATGTATAAAGTGTTTGTTCTCCTTTAACTATGTGTTTGTCACTTGCTCTTGGGCTCTGTCTCAGTTCTCCTCAGGTTGCTGGAGTCCCTCGGTTCCGTTTCGGTCCACCGGATGACATGATTCCTCAGACCAGCTCCTCTCACTCTGATCTAGGTCAGCTTGCATCTCAGGGTGGTGAGTTTCTCAAAGCATCACATGGTTTCGGTCATCCTTTTGTAGCGTGCTACTTTACTTATGGGGTTTGGGTGCCTGACAGTTCAAATTAACCGTCACTTATAAATTATACCTAGGAGATCATTCAGCTGAAAAAACACTAGTAGGCTAATCAATTTTTACAAAATAAGGTTATTGCTCTTTATGCCATAAACATAAGACGATACAAAACGTGTTGGTCATAGAAACCGAAATAATGAAAACCAAAAAGTTTCCTGCGTGGGATTAATAGATGAACCCCTAAGGAAACCAGCCTCTATTCATAAGAAATTTGCATACACAAAAGACGGAACAAAAAACATTTAGCGCCACAATAAGTATTGACGTAAAACAAAAATATTGCTGACTTTAAAAGCAGCAGTTCAATGCGGTGATTTAAGCATACGGACGTTCGTGCACATGAAAGCACGGGAAACCGGCAGTCCGATTCCGCTTAACACTCAGTTGTTTACAGACTGTAACATCTAATGACCCAGGCATACTAGTTCTCCACAAAAGTATTAAATAAAGGATCTCAAACCCGTGATGTGCCTCCGAACCCTCAAAGCTCCACTCGCTCGTTGATTCACCTTGACAGGATATTCCCGAAGTGTTCGCCAGCCTCCGGAATCAATATCCACAACGTTCTAATCCACAGTAAAGCATTAGCATGGTCCTTGGCAAACACGCACAATCAGTTCCACCATTCCCACCTGACTCTCATTACCCCCTTTGCTGCTTCCTCTCATCTAGTCACCTGTTTATATGCGTCTGAAGACCGCACCCCTCTTTTCATCTCGCTTCTTTTTTTTTTTCTCTTCTGTTAATTAAAACCTCACGGAATGGAACGGACTCCGCATCTGTGCTACGGTGCAGCTATCACCACGTTTTTTTTCACCACATGTTGAAACGTTTATGTACAGGTGCATCTCAAAAATTTGAATATCATGCAAAAGTTCTATTTTTATATGTGGAGGGAGGGAGGGGTGGAGGGAGGGAGAGGGAGAGAGAGAGATTATTTCTTAATTCTATTATTTTGAGATACTGGATTTGTTATTTCAATGAGCTGCAAGCCGTAATAGTCAAGATTTAATAAAAAAAAAAAAAGGCTTGAAATATTTCACTGTGTAATGATTGTAGAATATTTTGAAAGTTCTACTTTTTTAATTAAATTACAGATACAGTGCGATGTTTTGAGGTGTAGTGTGTAGTGTTTATGTGCCATGTAAACACTGAATATAATCTACAAATTGTCAGGTCTGGGCATGTATGAGAGTCCTCTCTTTCTGGCTGCTCATGATGAAGAGTCTGGAGGCAGGAGTGTTCCCACCACCCCTCTGCAGGTCGCAGCTCCAGGTAAGCCAGTCAGATCATTTGATCACAAGATCGCCGTGAGCTGTTACTAATTTGTATTGAAAGCTGTTTTTGTTTGTAAAGTGAGCGTTTTTGCTGAGAGTCAGCCCTCAGACGGGGCCGAGCCAGCCTCGCAGTCTGTCCCCATGGTCAGCACATCCACGGCAGCCATGAGCGGACATGGAGAAGCTGTTCCTGGGGATGACGCCGATGATGTCTTTATGGCTGAAGCGGAAAGTGAAGGGTGAGTGGTCATGGGCGTTATCTGGATATTGGCCGTGTTTGATTTTTCTGCAAAATGTTATGTTAGTGGCTTTTATTTATTCCCGCTGTGAACATGTTTGATGGAGCAATTTGTGTTCTCGGGAAGCACATTAAGGGCTATCCCTCATTTACATTACAAGTTGTAATGAGAATTTTGTATGTGCGCGTGTGTATGAGCAGGACCAGCGGTGAGGCGTCGTTGGAGAGCCAGTCTGAACTGGAGCCTGCTCAGCCTTCTGATGATGCAAGCCTTCCTTCCACCAGCCGAGAGCCAACCTCCAGCTCTGCTCCAGGTACACTCATTTACACACACAAGACTCGAACATTTCAGGTTGAAGGTCTTAAGAATTATGAAATTGACTTTTTATTATTATTATTATTTTTTTAACAGCACTTTGATTCATTCACTACAACTAATCTACTGCCTTTTGTCATTGACCTCATATCTCACACACTGGACAATACAGAATCCCTGGGGTTAAACTGGGGCAGACAATCTTTATCCCTGCAGACAATCTTTTTTTTCCTTTCTTCCTCACTCAAGTTCATAACCATATTTCTGTAGACACCAGCAGCAGCCAGCAGCCCAGACCTGCAGAGAGAGCTCGCAGAGAGAGTGCCCAGCCCCCACGCAGAGGCCAGCTTATCAGGAGAGGTACTCAGTCTCTCATTACTGTATTCACATCCACAGTCTTTCAGATAAACTACTGCCCCTTCATACTGCAATGCAAGGATTCGCATAATCTCATATATCACAACTCATGAGGCTTAACTCAATTAGTCCCCTGTATGAATCTTTTTTAGAAGCATGTTACCTTGTAGCAGTGATACTGTGTGTATCCTTGTATCACAAACTATTACAGTTTAAAGGCAATTTAGTCAGCGTAGGATGAAAAGAATGGTCCAGTGTAAATAAATTTGTCAAAAAAGTGGATGTATTAAGCTTAAATTTTCATTCGTTTAATTTCATTCATTTTATTCACCTTGTGTATATATACGCATACATTGTATATACTCGTATGTGTGTGTGTGTGTGTGTGTGTGTGTATATATATATATATATATATATATATATATATATAATATATATATATATATATATATATATATTAATTACACACACAGTGCCTTGCGAAAGTATTCGTATAGAAGCTGTGTGTGTGTGTGTATATATATATAAATTACATTATATATATAAATTACATTATATATACATACACATTTGTGTATGTATGTGAAATTACATGAAGTACACTAATGCACAAAACACACAAGATCAAAATGGCAGTTTTAATATTTTAATGAAGTAAAGGATAAATGCAGAATAAAATGCAGCAAGACATCATTGACTCTTGAGGGTTTTACTGTCTAATTCCCTTTTCCTTCTCTCCCTCCCCCTTAGGTATAGGCTATCCCCGTGGTGGCCGCGGCCGAGGGTTCAGTAGAGGCATGCCGTTCTGATCACATCTCAATACTAGTTGCGAAGTTTCCCACTTTCCATCCAAACATGTTTAAAGAAATAAAGTGCTCCACAGATTTCTTTTGTACATATTAGAAATGTTTACGTTCTGTAGTTAGCTTCAGTTTGCTTAGTTATGATTTCAAATTGCTCTTTTGTATTTTATGAATGATGTCATTGTTTTGCTAATAAAAGGTGGCTTGCTGCTGAACGACAAGGTCAGGTTTGCTTCCGGTTTATTTATTGAGGACAGCTGAGCCAGGTTCTGACGTCATTCTCAGCAGACGGCTTCGCAGGAGACACCAGAACAGGGATATCACTGCTGATCTTAATGCTGAAGACTTTAGCTGTAAAGAAGGAGCAAAAAAGAGTCTTTTTCAATGTGGAATTTTATGTAGACAAAAAAGAACAAACCCCCCCCCCCCCCCCCCCTTATCTACAGAAGAGATGTCTTCTCTTTCCTATTTAAATGAAGGGGGAAAGGGATTAAGTGGGAAAACACACTAACGCAGACCATTGTGTTGATGTTTTATTTTTATAAAAATGATTTGCTTGTTTGTTTTAATTCTTCTTCCCTGATGCTATTTGGCTATTTAAAACAAGCCTTTGTTATAAAATTCTACATTGGCTTTAACAACTAAATCCTCATGGGGTCCAAATGCCTACAAACTCTTATTCCTTACTCCTAGTGTTAATATTCTTAGGTGCTCAGTAACATGCTCACTCTCGGACTGAACTAGCCAGCTTTAGCTCGCACGGTGGGTAAAAGTAGACTTACGCCAGGAGAAGATGAAGTGTTCGAACCCATCAGGCTTCCTTGGGTTGGGCATGGACAGAGCAGAGGTCACGGGGGTGGGGAATCCCTTCCACTGCAGGTTAACGTTGATCTCGGCGGAGAGACGGACTTTTGTAAGGGAAATGTTGCAGATGTTAAGGAGGACAAGGTTTTGAAGCAATCCTCGAATTTTACTGCTCATATGTCTCGTCGTAAGTTGGACAATTGATTTGTTAGAATTTTGATGATTTTTTTTTTTTTAAAGGCTTGAGCTCTGGAGTTTGGCTCTGGAGACGTGATCAGTAACTGGAATTATTACTATAAGACTTGGATCATTTAAAGCAGCCTTGTTTAGCTCACCTGGTTGGCGATTCTTGGCGGATATGGGGTTCTTTCCTTTTTTCCCAGTGCAGATTGGCCCACTTCCAGCAGGGTAGGTGAGTTTCTGTACTGTACCTCCTGTAGAAAAGGTAATATGATTGATAAATAATGTGTTTATTGTAGAATGATAAGTGAGGGATAAAACAGCTTGATCTAGGATGGCGCTGAGGCAAACTGCAGGAGCAGAGCCATCGCTAGTAAGGTGAAAGATGGTGACAATCATAGGGGCTTAGTGCCACTAATTGTTACCAACTAATAGGCCCCCACTCTATGAATAATTAGATAATTGTGTGTGTGTATACGTGCATGAGGGAGATATATATATATATATATGTATAGATATCTCGAGATATATATCTAATCAGCTTGTATTCCTGAAGGTTTATTGAAAACCACAAAATGTTTTCCAAATATCTCCTCTCCCATCCCTAAAATGGCTTAGTCTGACTGTTATTAATTATAACAATCACTCTGTCTGTGGCGAACAGTAGAGGGACCCAATAACATTGGTCCCACCCCCAGCTAGTGAACATCACCAATCAGAGTTGAGACTGCTCTGAGAACAGCTGAAGTTAGAAGTAAACTTCCAGTGGAAGAACATAGACTGAGTAATGGAAAAGGTCGGGTTGAGGGAACATAAATCTGGGTTTATCGCCTTATTATTTTGTCTCGAATGGTTGCTTGAGGACTTTAAACAATGTTTCATTAGAAGTTATTAATGGACTAATGCCACTGTTTTGATGTAAAAGTTATACACATTTAAAACATTGTTTTAGTAAGAAACCCCTATTAGGTTACATATCACCATGTCCTTGTATGATCTGTGTGGAGGGCGGTGGTGGCCCAAATCATTAGGGGCCCCAGATAACCCCTAGCTATGGCCCTTTTGCAGGAGTGAATATACATTTTTCTGAATCATGGTCTGACCCATTACCTTTCTTGAAGAAGTAAACCGTCTCAGGCCTGTTCCTGGTGGCCGGGACAGAAAGAGCAGCAACAATGCTTCCAGATAGCCCAGCAAAGTCTTTAGACACAGATCTAGGGTAGCCAGGCTCCATCACACCATTCTGAAAACTCCAGTAGTTATCACCCTGTGCAGAGGGAAGCAGAACCGCTTTAGGTGTTCGTCCATAGAAACTCTGATAAGCGCTAAAGGCAAACTGAGAAATTTGAACATATTACAGTATAACATTTTCATATAATCCTAACTGCCTAACCTTATAACACAGTTGAGGAACATATTTATTAAAAAAATAAGCATTACACAAGATAGAATGTTTTTTTTCTGTAAAGGGTGCGAATAATTCAGAAACTGATTTCATTTTTTTTTCTTCTTTTTAATTAGGCTTGTTAAACTTTGATCATGGAAAGCTGCAGTTTAGCACAGTTTACTGATGATCCTGTTCAACAAACCTGGTATTTGGCGGACACCCCAGAGCAGTGGTAGCTCAGCGGGTAAGATTTTCGACTACGGATCAGAAAGCCATGAGATCAAATCCCAGCATTGCCAAGCTGCCACTGCTGGGCCCTTGAGCAAGGTCCTTAACTGCTCACTTGTATAAATGAGATCAATGTAAGTTGCTCTGGATAAAGGTGTCTGCCAAATCCAATAAATGTACTTGACCTAATAACTACCTGAGGAGCTGAATCAATTAGGGAAATCACCAACTGTGTTTGAACGTTGAAGCAACGTTTGACACCCTTATAAACTATGGGCTCTGAAATAAAACCACAGACCTTGATAATGTAGGTCTTGCCCTCGCAGTTGCAGCGCGTGAAGGCCGTGTCGATAGGTGAGGGAATGCCCAGGTCTGCTGTAATACTGCCTGGAGGACCGGCTGCTCTGGTCTTGGGGTCCAGCATCCAGAAAAAATGGCCTGAGAATGAAGCAGAGTCAAAACACAGCTATATATATTTACATTTATTCATCGCTTTTATCCAAAGCGACTTACAAATGAGTCACACTCACACACCAATGGTAGCAGAGCTGCATGCAAGGTGCTAGCTTGCCATCGGGGGCAACTTAGGGTTCAGTGTCTTGCCCAAGGACACTTCGGCATGGGATCACCCGGGCCGGGATTCCAACCACCAACCCTACGATTAGTGGATTAGTGGACAACCCGCTCTACCGACTGAGCCACAGCCGCCCTTATATATATTTTTATATATATTTTTTATATATATATATTTATGAACAGGATTAACCTACTGTTCTGTTTCTGTCAAACGTTTTACTCTAATCAAAATGAGTCATTTTTATTAATTACAGTAATAATAGTAATAGTGTAATTTATAATTCAGGTAGTAATTAGTCATCTCTAAGAGTCGTATATTTTATTTACACACAGCTTCCTGTAGGAATATACTAAAATATGTTACATTTGTGTTGCTGTAAAAGCTGAAGTTCCGGTCGTGGTCAGTAGGGGGAAAATGCTAAGTACTGAACAGAAAATGCTGGATTGAAATTAGGGTTAATTACCTTGGAAAACAATGATGGAACCATTGAATGGTGAAGTGACCCCATTGATCGGGAGGCCGTTGCAGAGGTCAGGGCTAGAGCTCTGGTCTTTTAATGGAGAAATTTACAGAATTAATGTAGACATAATAGAGGTCCATTTTCCTTAGTTTCTCTAAAAGAATTCATTTGTTTATACGGATTGAACATGTTGGATAAGTAGAATTTCCAGTCCGCTGATGGAATAAAAGGCCAGCGTACTGTGAGAAAGGGTTAAAGTATAGTTTTGGATGAATGATGAAGCAGCTACTGGTCGTGTATTTAAACATAGGATAACTGCAGACACAAACCTATTTTCCTTTATCTTTATACGCTTTTAAATAAGTTTGAAGAATGATAACCAGCCCATTACATGTTTCTAAAAAAACACTACAGACTGTGATACCACACATCATTGTTCTGATTGAGGTGCATTCCTTACGTGGCTGTCCTGTTGTGCTTGCGGCCTCCAGAGCCTGAGTTATGTCCGTCAGTGTGCTCGGTCTTCCAGCAAGAGGCTCAGAGACACCAGAGGGTTGATTAGGGACTTCACTTGCTTGACCGCTGATGGAGATGGAAACCTGTACATCTGCGAGAGGTTCTCCAGGAGAGGAAGCTCCAGCATAGAGTGGGCCTGAAGTTAATACAGAGAATAACAGCTACAGATCAGATCACAAGACTTTTGTGTTCATCCAGCTTAAGACCTCACACTTCATCTCTGACTGGAAGGAGCCACTGAATGAAATAAGAGCTAACTGCCAAGACTAGGACACTAAAGACCTAGAGTGGGACTGTTTTAAAGAATATTAAAGCAAATATGAATATAATGGTCTTCAAACCAAGTTTAATAAGAGATGATGGAATATGTGGTTGTTAAAGTGCATGTAGGGCGGCTGTGACTCAGTCGGTAGAGCGGGTTGTCCACTAATCGTGGGGTTGGTGGTTCGAATCCCGGCCCGGGTGATCCCATGCCGAAGTGTCCTTGGGCAAGACACTGAACCCTAAGTTGCCCCCGATGGCAAGCTAGCACCTTGCATGGCAGCTCTGCTACCATTGGTGTGTGAGTGTGCACTTGTAAGTCGCTTTGGATAAAAGCGTCTGCTAAATGAATAAATGTAAATGTATGTCTAGTCTATGGTAAATAATACACTTTTATGAAATGCTTTGTCTGCTGTAACTTTATAAGCAGTTTAATTCTTTTTGGCTTTACACACAGAGTCATCGAAAACTAACGAACAATTGAGAAATGAACCATTTTTCAACTTTTGTCTGGAAAGCTTCAGCGCTTTATGAAGCATCGTCTCATCTCCATCACTATCTGTTCTAACCGAACTTTCATCTCAGTAAATGGTGCTCAACACAACTTCAGAAAATTAGATTTTTAGATGAAGAAGCCTGTTTAGAAATGGACCTGGACTTGTTTCCCTGTTGACCACCCACAGCCAGGCCCTCCTGGTTTTGGCAGAGGTCCTCCTGGTTACCCTCCAGCCGTACCTCCACCCCCATCCCTTCCACCCAGACACCCCCTGCCTTTTCTGGAGGTGGCTACAGTGGTGGTGATGATTGTGAAGGCAATGGGGTAGTGGATTATTAGAAGCAATTTCGTACTCGCCCTTATGGTATTCCCTCATATAAGGATCGCCGTATGGGCGGCATCCCACCACCTCCGCCACCCCCTTCAGGCATGATGAGAGAGCGCATGCCCCCTTCCAATACCGACCCCCATAATCGACGCCCTCTCCCACCCCCACCGTCTTCGTTTTTCCGCCATCGTAGCCCCATCGGAAGGGAACGCTTTAAATTTGAATGATTTTTACCCGACTCAATTTCGTCCTCTTGCTTAAACTGTAATAATTTGCTTATTCTGTTCGCTTGTTTTTTACTGTATAGAGTTCAGTAGGTTATAGGACTGAAAGCAGACAAGCTAAAAGTTTTACATCTTGTCAAGCCGGTAACTCTTAAAGCTGTTATTTGTTCAAAATTGTGTACATTTTGTAATTTTCTTTTCTTTTGTGAGCTCAAAACGTCTTTGTTTTATTTGAAACCATCCCTCCTTTTTTTTTTGTTTCTTCAACCCTGTAAAAACGTCTCAACAGTGCCACGTTTTTGGAATTAATGGGTACACACGTGCGCCATGCGATCTAAACATCGAATATCCATCCATCTTCAACCGCTTACTCCTTTTCAGGGTCATGGAGGAACCTGGAGCCTATCCCAGGGCGCATCGGGCACAAGGCGGGGTACACCCTGGACAGTGTTCCAGTCCATCACAGGGCACAATCACATACAATCACACTCTCACACTTTAGACACACCAATCAGACTAACATGCATGTTAGGGGGAAGAAACCGGAGTACCCGGAGGAAACCCCCAACACACGGGGAGAACATGCAAACTCCGCACACACATGGCCCTGGCGGGACTCGAACCCCGGACCCTGGAGGTGTGAGGCGGACGTGCTAACCACTAAGCC
>JAFFST010055333.1:14571-32326 GCA_022414735.1 Noturus placidus
CTCGGCGGGAGGATGTGCACGTGAATGAACCGTTAATGATCAAAAACTGGAACTGACATTAGCCTAGATATTAAGGTGTCTAGTTACTTACTGTCTGGGAAAAAAGCAGATGTCTCCATTTTTTACAGACTGATCAGCTAAAATACATCACCGAACTTGTGTTGAGTCTGGGCCAAACCAAGTGTACAATTGGAGAGGACACACACCGATTTCCCTTAACAAACGTGAATATATTAAAAAAGAATATAAATAGATAAATAGAATAGATGAAGAAAAGACAGATCTGTTGGCAGGGAAAATTGAAGCGGAACATATAGATAATATTTCCTCCTGTATAGTGGGAGGACAGGGGGGTGTCACGAAAATGATATCGACATTTTCAGCTGCTGCCACGTTCTTTTAATGCCTGCAGGATTGCACCTATACATGAAAATTAAATTAATAGGTTTATTAAAAGACTGTTCTTCCAGTTTCACCTCTGATATTATGACAGTTGGGTTATAACAGTCTTAAATAGTTCTTAATTACTAACTACAAATGACATTTTCAGCAAGTCTAATTAGATTAATATAATAATTACTATCTCTAGAAAGTATTGGTCTACTTACTAATTTGGTCTACTTACTTATTAATTACTTTCTAAATCCCAAATCATCATCAACCACTTGAACAATAAGGAGAGACAAGAAACTGCACTTCTAATGCTTTCAAATAAACAATATACAACTGCATGAATTATTCTTGAATTAACCGAAGTGTGTAACTAGAGGGAGAAGGTTACATTAAAAATATACCTTTTTAAACTGTGATGTTAAATCCACTATTGTTTTATACAGAATTCTTTTATAGTCTTTAATTAAATTACAGTATTTAGATTACTTAGTAATTAATTACACCCAACACTGTATAAAATTAATTAACTTTAAGTTATTAACTTACTAAAGTAAGTAAACTTGTGCATTGACTCGAGCAGCTATTTTCTCCCAAGCTAACTCTCTGTCCTTTCTCCTCTGTTTTTTTTGTCTGACGCTGTTGCCATGGTGACTCATGATATCTGCGCTCCATTGATAATGGCTTTTTTTAGTTGTAGTGCATGCGCTTAACTCAGAGTCACTCAACTTCGAGTTGATGGAACTCACTCATTTCAGCTGTTAAGTAACCGAAAACTCAGAGTTTCCAAACTCAGAGTAAGTCAACTCAGAGTTTAAGTTTTAACTCAGAGTTGGTTGAACCTCCTTCGTGAAACGGGCCCCTGGTGTCCTCCTGATAGACGTGCCTCCCCTTTTCTAACTCTTCACTGTTTTGCTGATGATTGGCTTAACAGCTCATCCTTACCAGTCTGATAACAATTGCTAGCATCTTTACCAGTTTAAAAGCTAACAATAGCATAGTTACTAGACTAATAGATAACATTAGAATCTTTACCGATTTAATAGGTAACAATAGCATCTTTACTACTCTAATAGCTAACGTTAGCATCTTTATCAGCCTAAAAGCTAAGATTAGCATCTTTACTAATTTAATAGATAACATTAGCATCTTTACTAGTCTAATAGCTAACATTAGCATCTTTACCAGTCTAATAGCTAACATTGGCATTTTTACCAGTCTAATAGCTAGCAATAGCATCTTTAGCAGTCTAATAGCTAACATTAGCCTCTTTACCAGTCTAACAGATAACATTGGCACCTTTACCAGTCTAATTGCTAACATTAGCATCTTTACCAGTCTAATTGCTAACATTAGCATCTTTACCAGTCTAATTGCTAACATTAGCATCTTTACCAGTCTAATTGCTAACATTAGCATCTTTACCAGTCTAATAGCTAACATTGGCACCTTTACCAGTCTAATTGGTAACATTGGCATCTTTACCAGTCTAATAGCTAACATTAAAATCTTTACTAGTCTAATAGCTAACATTAGAATCTTTACCAGTCTAATAGCTTTCAATAGCATCTTTACCAGTCTAATAGCTAACATTAGCCTCTTTACCAGTCTAATTGCTAACATTAGCATCTTTACCAGTTTAATAGCTAACATTAGCATCTTTACCAGTCTAATAGCTAACATTGGCACCTTTACCAGTCTAATTTCTAACATTAGCATCTTTACCAGTCTAATTGCTAACATTAGCCTCTTTACCAGTCTAATAGCTAACATTAGAATCTTTATCAGTCTAATAGCTAGCAATAGCATCTTTACCAGTCTAATAGCTAACATTGGCACCTTTACCAGTCTAATAGCTAACATTGGCACCTTTACCAGTCTAATTGCTAACATTAGAATCTTTACCAGTCTAATAGCTAACATTGGCACCTTTACCTGTCTAATTGCTAACATTGGCACCTTTACCAGTCTTATAGCTAACATTGGCATCTTTTCCAGTATAATAGCTAACACTGGCATCTTTACCAGTCTAATAACTTACTATATCAATATTTTTGACTGCTCACATGTTTTTATTCTGTGGTCCAGTCTTCATTTTTCTAAGTAGGATAATATCCACTGCTTTACCCAGTAAACTAGTGTAAATGTATTTAGTTTAACATAAAACAAACTCATTGCTACTATTTATTAACTTCAGCAAAAACGGCTGCACTTCTTATTATGTTGTGGTACTCCAAGTGTCACAGCAAGCATGTTATGAGTGTCTTTTATTAATCAGTGCTACATATGAGTGTGCACTAGACCATAATTTCGTGTGTGTATGTGCGTCTATCTATGTGGCCTGTGGAAATCTAGCGGAGTGTGCTGAGATCTTAATGATCTTTTTCCAACAATGGCGCAAATTGTAGGCTACGTTCTGTAAATTCTATTCACATGGCAGTGTTCAGCGATTCTTGTCTTGTGTGTGTGTGTGTGTGTGTGTGTGTGTGCGTGCTGTTCAGAGAGATCGGGGAAGGCCTGCTCTTACCAGGCCTCAAAAGTATGACGTCATGGAAATCTCACAATCTGTCTCTTTCTTTCTCTCCTGTTCTCTCTCTGTGTGTATGTGTGTTGATGAGAACACCACGTGTGACTGGTAAATCTCTAAACTATGATCTCGCTGCACGTGTATTGTATGTTTGGACATATATAAAACGCACTTTCTCTCGGTAGCTTAGCTCATCTATGAAGGCCGTGCGCAGAACCTTAGGTGCAGGAAGAACTGTAATAAGAGACGAGGATAGATTCTCATTGATCAGTATCTCGTGTAAAACTGGATCTTTATGGTCCACGTTTGCAGTTTATAAGAGATGAAGTTCTGCTTTTGTGCCTCTGGTTACATTAAATAAAGCAGCACAGGGCGCTTTTAAGATCGTCTTTGTGATAAAGAATCTTGTTTTTTTCCATGCACACACAAGGCTGAAGTTTGATATGTGGTTGATTATAAGGTCAGAGAAAGATGCTGTGTGAGTATGCTACCAAATAGAGCTTTTCCACTGGAGGAAGCATCTCGGTTCAGCAAATTACTCATGATGCTGCACGTTGTCGCTATTTCCATTGCCAAGAAATCTGTGTTGGTACCCATGTTGAATTACCTTTTTGCCCAGGTACCATGCAAGTCTCACTGGCACATACTGTACAGGTGAGATATCACCGGGTCTGGACCACAGGCTGTTGCTTTAACTGTACATGGGAAACCAGATATTCCCTGAAATTTAATTGCAGCAAAGAAGTGTCTCAACATAGCAAAATCCCCCAGAGTTCAATGAACTCTTTGAGTCTTCATTTTTGACCAATTGGACATGGATAAAAAAAAAATCATTATTAAAAATTCTATATTTTAGCAAATCATATTATTAAATATCTCATCTCTCTTGGTTTTGCATCTCAACATTTATTGTAGGGCTGGTCGATATGACAAAAATATCCTATGATGATGCTTGAGGACATTTCTACGATACACAGTGCGTATCACGATATATCATTTAGCTAACAAACTGAGTTTAACCTGAGTTTGACGATACATTTCTTTAATGTCTACAAAGACAAATGAGGTTAAGTTTAAAAAAAAATCAAATCAACAACTGTGCCCTGCGATGTATTGGCACCCTCTCCATGGTGTACCCCGCCTTGTTTCCCCGTGACCCTGAAGGAAGGATAAGCGGTATAGAAGAGTGAGAAATCAACAACATCCATTCAGTACTATTTAATTTGTAATTATTAAAAGCAAAAAAATACATCACCATACCAACGATATCTCAGAAAAGTATATCGCATAATCATTTATCATGATATCGATATTATGTCGATATATCACCCAGCTCTAATCTTTTGGACAGTGCACTCTTTTTTTGGTCCCAGCCAGGCACTTCTCCATTTGATGACTGGGAGATTTCTCAAAGGCTTGGAACCTTATAACCAACTACCAGTCACTGAAACAACAAATATAGATTGTTATTTTGTCTTTGTAATTGATAGAATTGGTAAATAAATTGTAAGTATAAAGTTTGATTACTTGCATTGGTTTTGAATTTTTTATGTTTATTTATAGGTCTAAGTAGGTCTACAGTCCAAGTACAAAAGTGTTGACATCATCAAATAGCTTTTTCATTCATTTATTCAACAGAAATATCAATAGATGTGATATTCTTCTGTGGAAAAAGTAAGTACACCCTTGACCTCAGAAGCTAGTATAGCCCCTTTTAGCAGAAATAACCTCTTTTTAGGCATTTTGCAGAATTGTCCACCAGCTTTTCTGGAATTTTTGACCACTCTTCCATGCAATATTCTTTCAGTTGAAAGATGTTTGAGGCGTTTCTTTGAAACCAACTTAGACCTGTTGAAAAAGTGTTGATTTGATTGAACAGGGTTTGCAGTAATCAGGTCTGGTTGTGTCTCGTCCAGCTGAACCCCATTATGAATGCAGTTTCATAGATTTGGGGAATTAGTAACTATGGGGGCAAATATATTTTCACACAGTTTCACACACAGGCTGCATCCGAAACCACGTACTTACCTACTATATAGTAGGTTAAATACATGCATCTCAGCTACTATATAGTAGGCAATTGCATAGTCTCTGACGCAGCCCACGGTTTCAAGCAGTCGTCTATTTCTATAATTAACTGCGCTTGAGGCTTTCGTAAAATTTTAAATAAAAACACCCAAAACTGTATACGGTACCATAACAAAGACGAACTCTGTGTTGATATGTAAAATTCTGGAGGGGATGTAATGACGTGTGACGTTAATTGATCTATGATCTATAACATGTAAAACAGGAACATTAGAGGAATAATCTAAAAGCAACTCATGTAAATCACATTATTATCTTACTCAGAATAAGGTCAATAATTAGATTACTGCTGTCCGTGTAAACATAGTCACTATTCACTGCAATGTTAAATGTTATTGCCAGTGATTTATATACATTTGAATGGCTGCAGTTTTTTTGGAGTGACCCAAATATCAATGTAATGACAATTTTTTGCACTAAACAGAGGTAGCGTTATCAATTCACAGCTTCAGAGTAGCCGGTGTGTGTGTGTGTGTGTGTGTGTGTGTGTGTGTGTGTGTGTGTGTGTGTGTGTGTGTGTGTGTTCTAGTTCAACCCAAAGGTGTTCAGTGGGGTTGAGGGTTGATATCTTTTAATGTGACAACCCTGAAGAAATGACACTTTGCTGCAATGTAAAGTAGTGAGTGTACAGCTTGTGTAACAGTGTAAATTTACTATCCCCTCAAAATAACTCAACACACAGACATTAATGTCTAAACCACTGGCAACAAAAGTGAGTACACCCCTAAGTGAAAATGTCCACATTGGGCCGAAAGTGTCAATATTTTGTGTGGCCACCATTATTTTCCAGCACTGCCTTAACCCTCTTGGGCATGGAGTTCACCAGAGCTTCACAGGTTGTCACTGGAGTCCTCTTCCACTCCTCCATGATGACATCACGGAGTTGGTGGATGTTCGAGACCTTATGCTCCTCCACCTTCCGTTTGAGGATGCCCCACAGATGCTCAATAGGGTTTAGTCCATGACCTTCAAGCTGTACACTCACTACTTTACACTGTAGCAAAGTGCCATTTCTTCAGTGTTGTCACATGAAAAGATATAATCAAATATTTACAAAAATGTGAGGGGTGTACTCACTTTTGTGAGATACTGTATATATTAGATTGTTTGCCCATCTAACAGTTAATGCACCTAGTCTGCAGTATAAACATTAATTAGTAGAAGTTACATCCATCCAAGTACTTGGAATATGAGTATAAACATTTACAGTTAAAGGAAGAAAACACTCCTCTTTGGCAAACAATCATACTGTCCTGCATCCGTGATCTACCTGAAGACACGCTTACACAAGTATTTTCCAAGCACACACACACATGACTCACAGCATTTATGATGCATCGCTCCTTTTATTTTTCATTAAACAGAGAATAATTGTGTATTTACAGTCATTTGCATGAACATTCAAAGATAATCACAGACCGTGTGTGTGCGTCCCTTATGTTCACTTATCAGCTTGTTTGTATGCGTATCGTCCATTTTCGCAGGACAGGATAACCTCTTTAGTTTGAAATAAAAAAGATATGATCTCCATGATAGTGTATAGTATCAGAATGCATCATGATAACGATATTATATTGTCATATCATGCAGTCCTACTCTCTAAGGCAGAGCAGTGTGGGTTTTTATTTATTTATTTATTTAAGTTTGCTGGACTGTCACACACAGGTGAGTGTCCGTGAAGCTTCAGGAAGTGCCACCCTCTAACTAACATACCTGTGGGACATAAAAACGTCTACTCTTAATTTCTGGGGTGGACCTTGCGACATTCTATGTTGTTCATTTATAATCCTAGTCGTTTTATGGGGCCTGTTGTGATCGCTAATGAGGACAAGCGTCTCTAGGCGGTCGTGTGAGACTATGGCTTGATTTGTGGGTGGGATAGCAGTTGCCAACAAACTCCGTTTTAAATTTCTAAGTCAGTCAATTATAATGACAACCTGTTCACGATTATTGTACTCGTCCAGATGAAAAGATAGAAGTACACAGACTATTGGAGTTTGGTGAGGGTTTTTTAGGGGAAGCTTGTTGTCAGTGTTATTTGGCCTAAATTCACCCCAGATGTGTTTTTTCTTGTTTGAGGAAACTTTATCCCTAGTGATGTTTGCCCTCTTCCGTTCCTGTCTCAATTCTTCTTTAAAAAAAAAAAATCAATCTTCCTTCCATAGGTCTCTTCTCTTCATATGTCTCTTTCTCACCTGCCTGTCTCATTCTTCTCACTGTCTCTCTTCTTTTTTTCTTCTCCTTCTCTCTTCCTGTCTGTCTCTACTCCCTGCCTAACTCTTCTTTCTCTCTCCTGCTTGTCTCTCTCCTCCCTGTCCCTGTTCTCAGTCTCTTCCTTTCTGTCTGTCTCTTCTTTCTGTCTCTCTACTCCTCATCTCTTTACTCCCTGTCCTCCTTATCTTCTCCATCTCTCCTGCCCGTCTCTCTTCTCCTCATCTCTCTCTCTCTCTCTCTCTCTCTCTCCTGTCTCTCTCTTCTCCATATCTTGCTCTTCTCCAACTATCTCCTGCCTGTCTCTTTCCTTCATGTCTCTCTCTTCGCCTTGTCTCTCTACTCGCTGTCCTCCTTATCTTCTCCACCTTTCTCCTGTTTCTCTTTCCTCCTTGTCTCTCTGCTCCCTGTCTTTCTACACCCTCCCTGTCTCACTCTGTCCCTCAGTCTTTTTTGTCACTGTCCTGTCTATCTATTCTGTATCTCTTTGCCTCCCCCCCCCCGTTTGTCTCTCTAAGCTTTGTCTTTCTTTACTTTTACTGTGATTTTTTTCTCCATCCCTGTCCTTTGCTTTGTTTTTGTCCAGTTTTTTGGTTTTGATAGTGCACATGATGGAGGGAAAAGTAAGATTTCCGCATAATGTCATGTCCTTGGGTTTTATCTCCTCTTTCTGCCAACCTCAGCTGTGATAGGCCAAGAATTCTCTGCTTGTTTTACATGAAATGACCTTGCATTAGTACCTCTTGCCTCTGCCCTGAGTGTGCAGAGTTTGTATGTATTTTGGAGGTTTCATCCAAAGACATGCGTTGTAGGCGGATTGGCATTTATAATTGTCTGTAGTGTGTGAATGTCTGTGATTGAGTCCTGTGATGAGTTGGTACCACACCCAGGGTGTGTCCCGCCTTGTGCCACAAGTTTCCTGGGATAGGCTCCAGGCTCCAGATAAGCGGTATGGAAAATGGATGGATGTATGGATGGGTGGATGGATTTTCACATTTACAGCATTTAGCAGACCCACTTATCTGGGGTGACTTGCAGAAGTGGGTGTGATCAGAGTATCTGCAGGAGTTAATAAACAGTCTCACGCACAGCTCTCTTTGGCACCACGCAGTGTAGGGGGAACAGATAGTGTTGACCTTACTAGTGTTAGCTGAAAGCTGTGTAGATGTAATGCAGTCTGGGTCTAGTGCAGGTCATTGCACTAAGTGGCACACTGCAGCCTGATGGAAAATCCATAGTGTTATTGCTCTACATTACCTTTATTTGATTTGCCTCTTAGTGGGAATGATGCAGGCCAAGGTGCGAGTCGACCTAAAAGCCTGTGTGTGTCCTGGCCTTCACGCTCTCCTGAGAATCACAAATCCTGAGTGATGCTCATACACAGCCCCATACACAGCTCGCCCAACATCCAGCAGCCTGACCCCGAGAGTGTGTGTGAGCGCTGTAATTCATTCTACTATGGATTTTCTGTTACGAGTCACGAGGAGCTGCTGGAGCCACATGTAACAGCAGTGTAAAGTGCATTCATGTGGGAGCAGACGTCAGGACGTGTTCTCTCTTTCACTGATATGTGTAGCTGCGTTGTGCTGTCTCTTCTCTTCTTGTCTCACTTCTTTTTTTTTTTCTTCTTTTTTTTCTTTTTTTTTTTTATAAATCTTTCTTGCATGGTTCTTTACTCTCTTTCTCCTTCTCTCTTCTCCATGTCTCTCTCCTGCCTGTCTCATTCGTCTCACCATGTCTCTTTTTTCCCTTCTTCTTTTCTCTTCCAGTCTCCTATACTCTGTCTATTTACTCCCTGTCTCTCTCCTTCCTGTCTCTCTCCCCCTGTTTCTCTCTTCCATATCTTCCTTACCTGTCTCATTCGTCTCACCAGGTCTCTTTTTTCCCGAATTTTCTCTTCCAGTCTCCTATACTCAGTCTCTTTTCTCCATCTCTCTCTTCCCTGTCTCTCTCTTCCATATCTTGCTCTTCTCCAACTATCTACTACCTGTCTCTCTCCTTCCTGTCTCTCCATCCCACTCTGTCCATCCCACTTTTTCCCTCCATCTTTTTTTTTGTCTCTATCCTGTCTGTCTCTCTGCTCTGTACACAATAAGGGAAATAAGTATTGGACACATCAACATTTTTTTTTCAGTAAATATATTTCCAATGAGGTTATTCACAAGAAATGTTCACCAGACATCAGTATTACCTCAAAAAATCTGGAAATATAAAGAATACCCAATATTAAAGTCCATAAATAAAGTTATGTGTTGTCAATACATTTATGGAATTGACATAAAGTTATGTCAATATTTTCCCCCGTGTCATTCCACTTGATTACACATAACTTTATTCATGAACTTTAATGTTTAATGTGAATTCTTTATTTCTTGAGTTAATTCTGATGTCTGATGAAAATGTCATGTGAATAGCCTCATTGAAAATATATTTACTGAAAAAATGTTGACGCGTCTAATACTTATTTCCCTCAGTGTCTATCTTTTCAGTATCTCTCTCTCTCACTTTTTGTCTTTCTGTCTCTGTCTTTGTTTCTAGGAAATTTTCTTAGATGTTATACGTACCATCTGTGTGCGTGTGTGTGTGAGTGATGATGGATGGCGTGTGATGGATAATGTACAGAGAGAGCTAAGTGCCTGGGGCCTCAGTAGTACAAATATACACACACAGTGGCATACACACATTAGCCGTGATGATATTTTCCATACGTGTGCATGCTGTAGCTGATCTGCTGATGCTTTGTTTCCCTTTTAGAGAATGAATTCCACAGACAATGGTCTAAACAATCCCAAAACCCAGAGAGTCAAACGCATAGACCCTCTGCATGTCTCATTCATATACGCTTACACAGAGCTGATCTGTTAACAAAGTGTTCTCCTTTATTTTTGCTAGACATGCTGATTGTTTTATTTGTGGCTTTAACATTCTCCTGAAGAGTGGAACAGTATGAAATATCCATTCCATCATATCCCAAGTAGAGCTGGGTAATATGATAATATAATAGCGAGATTTAATTATTTAAAAACAAAAAAATACAGCCATTTTTTGCACCAAACATTTTGTATGTTCTTTGTATTTCTTTTACAAAATACTTTTTTTGCAGCACTATCCAAATCATGTTGTGTTTTTTAATGGCTGGGCAAAAGAAAATCATCTTAAAAAAAAAAAAAAATAAATACAGTGATTCTAATATTGGAATGTATATATAGAATATATTGGAAAAATATCGAGATATCAAATTGTTGTGTATATCGCCCAGCCCTAGTGACACAGTGGCTCGCTTATCTTATCTGTCATGTTGCTATCTAAGGCCGGGTTCACGTTGTACAATTTTGGCCATGATTTGGTCGTCTGAGACAAATTTTCAGAATCCTAAATGATTCCTATAATCCTAGGCCAAAATCTGTAGTCTTTGATCACTAGTTTGACTTGTTCCCCGACAAGTCATGTCGGAAGATTTGAGGCATGGCCCTGTAGTGCGTCTTCTCCTACTCCGTACGAGTTTTCTCACGTGTGTCCGTTTTTCACATCTTGACTGTTGTACAGTCCGACATTAATGACAACAGAGCTCCTACAGTGTGACATGGCTTACAGCAAGGAACAAGTTCATACAGGCTGACAAGCAACAGTCACAAAGAACTGTTAAAACTCGCACAATGTGCACCCGGCTTAACACTACTGAGCTTATTGTGGAACCACATGACCCCACCAAAAGCCATAAGAGTTGTTTTTGTGTTAGGTGACACAAACTGGAGCGATGTGTGTACAACACACAAGTTCTTTATCTATAAAGCAAAATGTAAAGTAGGCCAAGACCACTTTGTTTTCATAATGGTTTCATAAATCAAGTGAACCACAAAATGAACCACAGATGAGCTTATAGGTCTTTTATTATAGGTCTGACATCATTTGATATGTTTGCACACGTATGCACACAAAATGCTGAGTCATCAATCTGAGACCATTTGGAACACTGAGACAAATCAAGTGTACAAACACCCTATGATTGATTTAGCATGGCAGGTTCTGTTTTTTTATTATTATTTTTTACATTTTTATACAATTTGCAGCTTTAAATTGTATTAAAGTCATGTTTATATGTTACCAATATGTTACTTTGAGTAAAATAGAAAGATTTCTGGACATGTTGACAGATTTGGGTGTATGAGCTTCTCGAAGTCAGAAACTTTATTTTTAAGCGTACACACACCTGGGATCAATATTAACGACACAGCAAATGCAACTATGATCAAACAAAGTCACATTTAATGCGCAATGCTAATACTCGCTATAAAAATCAGACGGAAATCAGATGTCTTAACACAGCCGTAATCGGTCTAACTTGCCACCAATGTGTGCTCTTTTTACAGACGGTGCACACACACAAGCCACACTTTGTGGCGTTACACTGTCAAGAAGTGGGCGGGAAAAATTACGAGGAGACCATGGCACATGTGGACAGCTTCGTCAAGTAAGTGTGTTACTGTCTCCTTCTGTAGGAAGATTTGCTCTGAAAAGCGCTACTTAGGACATTTGTAGTGTGATGGACTGCTCACCTCAATTTATTAAACACACGCAATAAGTAGCTTTGTGTTTATTAATATTGTTTTTGCCCAACATACAGGATAAGATGGGTAACACTGAAGCAATGTTTAACATGAACATGAGGTTAAGAATGAGAGCTTAGACCTAATGGTGAGAAATATTCAGATGCTAGTCAAAGCATTCGTATGGAGGGTTATACACATTTTCACACATTAATACACTAATAACAACAACTCATGGCTGTGAAATACTTAATATGCTTAATATATACATGAATATTGATGGGGCTGTTATCGAGTAAACTACTGAAAGGGAACGTTATTGTGCTTTCACATTTATATTTATATTTCTTTATTGTGTCATTTACCTCCATGTAGTTAAATTTACATCTCTTCTGCTTCTCAGGATCCATGTACAAATCATGCAGGCTTATTAACTAATTTGATTAATAGTGTCGGGGGTTTCCTCCAGGTACTCCGGTTTCCTCCCCCAGTCCAAAGACATGCATGGTAGGCTGATTGGCGTGTCTAAAGTGTCCGTAGTGTATGAATGTGTGTGAGAGTGTATGTGATTGTGCCCTGTCCAGGGTGTACCCCGCCTTGTGCCCGATGCCTCCTGGGATAGGCTCCAGGTTCCCCCGCGACCCTGAAAAGGAGTAAGCGGTTGAAGATGGATGGATGGATGGATGGATATATTTTAAACACCTCCAACAGGTTTAGGCCAATTTACACATGGCTGTCCCATCGACTCAACTCATTGTATAGCAATAAACTCATTATATAGCAATAAACTCATTATATAGTGTATGCTGTAGAACCTAGTATTTACCCACATTGCAAATAATGGCATCATGGACAGTGAAAATATCACAAATATAGTCAAATTTGTCTAGTGTTTGCTGTTATAAGATTACCATAAACTAAATATTAGATTATTAAACACATTTCTAGACATTTTAATTAATTTCAAGCTTGTAATAGTCTTGTTCTGTTGGCAGATCGTTTTGCTTATTTGAAGCATTTAATTCTAGAAGGAAGCAAAATGATCTGCTAATAGACTAAAAGACTATTTCAAGCTTGAAATGAGTGAAAATGTCACGGATTACGATTAATAATCTGATATTAGATTTACGGTAATCTTTTAATAGGAAACACTAGATACATTTGACTATATTCAGGCTATTTTCGCTTAGGAAGTTGTCTGTTTTTTTGCAGTGCAGTAAAACTATTTGAGATTCAGCCGTAGAAACAAGTACTTATTGGAAGTCCACTTTTATTTATTTAATATTTAAGTGGGAATTTTCTACATAATTGGAAACAAAATGCTCAGGTTAACCGAGAGCTGGTTTCTACATCACATGATGCAGGAGAGATGTATTCAACATGAAAGTTCAGCACGTGCATTTCAGAGTCTGCCTGCATTTGCTTTCAACTTTGAATTGTATTTGGAGCGTAAAAATTCACCCAGACAGCTTTAGTGCCCTTAAATCATTTACATATCGTCATTTGGCAGAGTTTGCTTCCATTTAAATATTTAGCAAATTTCCAAACGTCAACAAAAGACCGTGTGAGTCACAGTTTCCATCAAGTATCATGGATATGGGAGTTTAGTAAAGTGAAGTGATGAGATAACATAATTCAAAGACGTTTTGTTTGGCCCTACCTTATTGCACCTTCTCTTAAGTGATGCAGAGAGCTTTGCACCCTAGTCAAGTGGTCAACACGTATTAATTAATATTTAAAATTCCGGCATCTTCACTTAATTTTCCGGTGTGCAAATTTCAAATCCGAGTGTAGTGCATTCATTGTCGCTTAAGAGCATAAACTGCACGTCACAAAGTGAATGAATTCCAGAAAAGGCTATCTCCAGTGTAAACCTCTTTCTTCCTCTGATTAAATGATGTCCTATTGCTTTGATAGAGAGTTATCAGAGGTTTTCCCCGTCCAAGAGTTCACTGGCGCCCTCTCTTGGTCATATAAACTCAGGGAAAGTCATGAAGGAGTGAAAAACACACAAACATTATACAGTAGCACTGTGTGCATCACTTCCTTGTAGTGTTATTTACATTAATGAGGAGCTGATTTTTCTTTTCTCCTGTTAGCGAGTTACTTTCCAGCGACGCCATGAAGGAGTACAACAGAGCCCGTGTCTACCTCGACGAGAACTACAAGTCCCTGGAGCATTTCACAGTAAGATATCTTTTTTTTTTTTTAAAGAGTTTTTATTGTTGTATTTAAAGCGATATATTTGATTTCTACGCTACCCACCATGAATTCCACAAACGCAGTCACTGTGGATTCCCAAGGCTCCAGGAACATCAGTTTCATTTTGTCTGTCGATTACAATAATCAAAATAATCAGTTTTTTTTTCACACAAATATTACTGCAAAAAACACTTGAAATGTACTTCCACCTCTAACATGTGTTTCCCATAGATTAATAACTTTTTTTTTTCATTAAATACATAAAACCCAGCTAGAGTTGTACTGCTCACTTTGTTTAGCTTTATCCAGGTGCTTGTCTGATTTGTTAGAACATAATTTTGAAAATTATTTTTGTCTATGTAGGTGAAAATGTGTTCATTTCCTTATTTTATTAGAAAAAAAAATCCCAAAGGTCAATTTTGAGGTTCTCTGTGTAAGTTCTCAAACTGATTTCATTTGTTTATTATTTGAGATGAAACCAACAGCAACAGTATTGTACATATTTGTGTTAATTTCAGTTGTCTGTCCACTCTCCTAATTTGGTTTAGCTCGCAAAGTATAAATGCAGTTGCACAGTATGTCCACAAGATGGCGGCATACTACTGCTTCTAAAATTACTGCTTGTTTCATTTGCTTATTGTAACCAGAGATGCACTAAGTGCATCAAGGCATGCATGGCCATGATAAAAAGCATTCTTAGTGAAATTGAATATAAATTATATAGCTTAAGCTCATATAATTACTATCAGATTCTCAGGTGAGATCCTCATTACCCATTTTTTCTTGTCAAGTTATTAGGTCTGTACAATATATGGATTATTAATGAACACAACATTGACTTTCACAATACTGGTGTCATCAGAAGCAGCAATATGCAAGTCATTCTTGTAATAAAATTAAGGTAGGCAGTTTTAACTGTGTCGTGCGAAATCTACGGTTCACCGGTACGATGCATTCATAATACGTCTCTGTGAGGTCACAATATAGCAGTTCAACAATGAGAAAGTTTTCAGTGTATCATACAGTCAATAAATCCCTCAATAGTCTAGTCATACAAAGCGTGTGCCATTTAACCGCGACAACGTGCCGTTTGTTTTCCCCAGTTTCGATTTTTCACTCCTTGGTAATTGTTTGTTGTCTGGTCAAGCTGTCAATTTCCAGATAATGAGATTGGAGGTACTGTAGGAGCGGGAGGTGTGTTGCCTAAGGGCAGTGTGTTCTCCTCTTTCTCCCTCTTCACTGCTACAGATAAAGCCCACAAACCCCAAAACCCAGGAGAAGATATCAAATAAAATGATTGTATATGTTTTATACAATGTATATGTACAGTGCCTTGCGAAAGTATTCAGCCCCCTTGAACTGTTCGACCTTTTGCCACATTTCAGGCATCAAACATAAAGATATAAAACTGTAATTTTTTGTGAAGAATCAACAACATCACCCTGAACACACCATCCCCACTGTCAAACACGGTGGTGGCAGCATCATGGTTTGGGTCTGCTTTTCTTCAGCAGGGACAGGGAAGATGGTTAAAATTGATGGGAAGATGGATGAAGCCAAATACAGGACCATTCTGGAAGAAAACCTGATGGAGTCTCCATCCAACTTCACTGAGCTCAAGCTGTTTTGCAAGGAGGAATGGGCAGAAATTTCAGTCTCTCGATGTGCAAATCTGATAGAGACATACCCCAAGCAACTTACAGCTGTAATCACAGCAAAAGGTGGTGCTACAAAGTATTAACTTAAGGGGGCTGAATAATTTTGCACACCCAATTTTTCAGTATTTTATTTGTTGAAAAAGTTTGAAATATCCAATAAATTTCGTTCCACTTCATGATTGTGTCCCACCTGTTGTTGATTCTTCACAAAAAATTACAGTTTTATATCTTTGTTTGAGGCCTGAAATTTGGTCAAAGGTCGAACGGTTCAAGGGGGCCGAATACTTTTGCAAGGCACTGTATACCCGATGAACCCCTCTTTTATTCTAATATTGGTATATCTAAGGAATAAAACATGACAGAACGGTGGTGGTTATTTTCCTACGATAGCACATCCCGAGTCCTGAAGACGCAAACTGGCAGCATTAAAAAGTGCTGACAGTGGAGGCTCCTTACATTAATGTTAAATGTCAGAAGATATACAGAAAACTGAATCATATTAATGATTAATGATTATTGTTGTTAGACTGGCGTCGTAACATTGCCTTTTTTGTGTTCAATAACAAAGCATCTTCTTTAAAAAAAAAAAAAGACCTGTGCTATGGGTGCTATCAATTTATGTTCCTGCAGTCATGTAATTTTAATACATTTTAAAATAAGCTGTTATATGATCATTAATCTACTAAAAATGGCCTAGGAACATCTGTAGACATTTATTCTCATTAAAAATGGCAGGAGTTCTGAATATGTACAAATATGCAATTTGGAAACAAACCATTGCTTTCTGCCATCATTTTATATACATTTCAGCTCGATGCGAGCGTATTTATTTACCAGGAGACAAACCTGTCTAAGTATATTTGTGAATGTTAATGGATGTATGGAGCAAGCACCAATATTCATTCATTCATTCAGTCCTTCATATTTACTCACTGATCATGTGTGTATGAATTTGATTTAATATGACCTCCAAAGCTCACAGCCTAAAAATAATGAAATCGAAAATTGAAACAGAAATCATACGTCGTCATTTACACATTTTCTCGTCATAATTATAGAAGGAAAAAAAAAAGTGCCTATATTTCTTGCTCTGAAATTCAGCTGAAACAAGTTGATTAATTAGAAAAATGCTGTGGCATGCACTACATCACTTCATAATGAATTAAGATACGATGCTGTTCGAATCAATTAGCGCATAAGTAGTTCAACTACTTTTTCGATTCAGTAGCATTGATGAGCAATACCTAATTGAATTTTCTTAACACACAAAAATAAATATTTAAATAGACTGTACATCGTAACTCGTAGTTCTTTCGGTTCACATGGAAGGTACTTGGAACCGATCGCAGGTATGAATCAAACCCAAAGACTCTGAATCGATTGCTCACACCAAAAAATGATTCACCTCATGCAAACATGACAAGGATCATGAATTTGCCCTCTGAGTGTTTAATCTGGCGAGAGAGCCGGCGTATATCTGCCTTTATTTTGAATTGAACTAGTCAGAATTGAAACCGGGCTTGAAATGCATGTAAGAGCGTCTCCTAAAGGAGCCTTAGTCACACTGTTGTATTCCCTATGCAGTTTTTGTCTCTATTTTGCATTATTTTCTAATTGAATACAAAAATGTTCATGACATATTATATTATTGACAACAGTTTGAGTGAAAAAGTCGAAATATCCTCATGAATTTCAGAGTTTCTTTGTATTTGGACTCGTCGAGTTTGTGCACAACCTTACGATCCATTTCTAGCTCAAATCCATCAGCGTATCATCTGAACTCCTGCTTGAATAGATCAGCGATGAGGAAAATCGGACCTTTCGTGTGAAACAAATAAACATGGTGAATACCACAAATTTGCTTGTATTTAAATAGGGACCTAGAAATAGTGCAGAATCTTGGGTATTAAATATTCAAAATACTGACTGTTTGTTTAGTTTCTTAGTTGTAAATATTTCTTTTTCAATAGGGTCTCAGACTTTTGGACCCCACTTTACATGGAGCTCCATTAATGTTAGCTGATAAACCTGGGGAAAAAACGTGATCTACATAAGCTTGTGATAATTTGCCATGACTGCTTGTTAGAAATATATATATATGTATGTATGTATATATGTATGTGTGTGTGTAT
>JAFFST010055333.1:48778-65106 GCA_022414735.1 Noturus placidus
ATTTGTGTTTGGTTTTTTTTTTTTTTTTTTTTTAATTATTTAATTTGACAGTCAGCACTGTCAACAAGATGTGATTTTCTACCTCTGACAGTTTCTCAGCCTCAGCTCAAGTTCATTATTGGTCTCAACTGGATATGTGTGCTAGACTGTTTTTGCTTGTTTATTTGGTTTTTGTTCCATGGACTGTCTGAATACTTGATTCTGATTGGCTGGAAGGTGTGCATTCAAACCGTTGAACACACAGGTATTTCCAGTCAGTTTAATCACCGTTCTAAATGAATGCACTACCTATAAACAATCGTAACTTTAGTAACATACAGTTGCAGTTGCATACAGTAGTTAAACACCACTTCATTGTTAATAGAGATGCAGCACAGATGCAGGTAATTCTCACACACACACACACACACACACAATCTCTCTCTTTCTTAAAACTTAATAGTTATTTTTATTCTTTCAGTCAAATTTTTCACTGCAAACATCAATGACCGCTTTAAATTGTCAATGCTGGCAAGTGACCCTGGTATAAACGGTTGTAAGATACAACCGTCTGTTGTACAGCTATCTGTGCGTTACATGACTTTAATACACTCCACAGAGGCAGAGGGTTATTCCTTACATGCTTATTATTTTAGTTTGTACCTGACCTCAATATTTTCTTTTGAATTCAGTTGGATCTATTTCCACACAATATTAACAAACCAGTAGCCTAATTTAAACCATCACATTCCTGACCTGCCAGTTACTAAGTTTGTAGTTTGTGTCCATTAAGCACACGTTTTCTCTTCAAGTCAAAGCATATGCATTTGCATTCAGTTGCTTTCCAAGTGATCACGCTTTCTTAAAATTACAAATGAAAGCAACATGATTTTCCCACATTGGCCATGTTTTCATGTCGACCCACTCATCTTTATCCTCATCACATTTTGTTTTTATTTATTAAATCGGTTTATTTATTTAAGTGGGAGAGAAGCGAATTTCTCATCTTCTGTTTTTATCTCCAATGTCGCATTTTGTATATTACCTGTGTTGTGGTGCCCCAAAGGTGGAACCATTTCAGGGATGAAATGCACCCTGGCCACCATCATCTTACTTCTTTGGCATCCGAATCTCATGCTGTTGGATTGTAGGATGTCTTCAATACCCATAATGGACTTGGCAGGGGTCTATGCCTTCTTGCTTTGACTTTTCACTTTCACTCTCCTCTCTTATCCAATCACCTTATTCCAATGCTTGTGCAATGTTTACTCAACTGGCTATGCATTTACATCAACCCTTAACCACAGGCACTACTCATGGCAAGCACTTAATCGAATTAGAAGGTATTGTGCATCAGATTTTGAACACATACAAGTCTTGACTGCGTCTCTGCTCTCATTCAGTCTTTCCTTACATTTCTCTTTAGCTACTGGGTTAATTGATGGCTTCTGTTTATGATTGATTTTGGAGTTCTGCACCCGCTTCTCTTTATTCTTGTGCTGCAATGAAGTTATCCAGCTAAACATATGCTTCTATAATAATATGTTCTGTCCAAATATAGCGTATTTAAATCATTCCTCGCAGACCGTAACGGACATCTTGGCCCAGGCTTGGTATTCTAAAATATCTTCAATCTATTTGAAGTCAGCTATACGTGAAATGGTGGAAAGGAAATGCATACGCTGCCTAAATGTTCTTCTGATGCATATTCCTTACAGCTCTTTGCAAAAACCAATTAGCTTTACATTCTTCCCTCTGTGGTTATTCGAAGATAAACACACAGCAAATCACTGGAATGGTTTTAGCCTCGCGTTTTCTAACAATATTAAATGTTCACAGACCAATTGATTTTAAGTGGCTCTTAACCCGAGTCAGGGGAATGAACAATGACTTTGTCGTGCACCCTGTCCTAACAGCAGCAAAGTGTATCTTGTAAATAAACTAGATGCTCCTAATAAGGGAGGATAGCATCTCTGAGACCCATAATGAGCTCCTTTTTCTCTCGCTTGGACCCCTTTAAATTGATTTGTTTTTTTTTTCAGGGAAATTAATAGTGTTATAGATTATAGGAAGAGAGTGCTTTTCTAGTTATGAGGATCATAAGACAGAGTTTGCGCATAAAAGATGCTAATAAAAGGGTCAAATATGAGCTGATGTACTGCATTACTGGTGACAGGTGAGATTTTATGGTTTAAAAAAATCTTCCACCTGGTTTTTTTTTTTTGTATGGGAGAATTTACTGAAATTGGGAGACGGTGATTTTGCCTGAATGGTAGCCTTTATTGGTGTAGGGCTAACGCGTGCTCAGATGGTAAACCATGTGACTCTGAGCAAACAGCAACAGCTGTATCTTACTGTAAGATTGACTGTACCTGAGAGTGAGCGAACGAACAGGATAGAAAAAGAGAAGGAATTGAGATGAATGAGTGTAATTCACAGGCCACCTGGCCGAGATGATGGGAAACCTCCATGTGAACTTGTGCTGGACAGAGAAAAACACTCATAAAGCCAGCAAATAAACATAACCATATTTCGGATTCTAATGCTTTCCAAGCGGACTTTAATCACAAACAAAGGTTCCCGTGTCAGACCAACTCATGCACAAGCTTTTCCCACAATGCCTTGCTTGTGTGTGGCCATCCTCAGTTAATTATGTCCTTGTTAAATGCTGCTGTAATTAGATTGGATTCTATATTTAGTTGTATTTAGCTCCTTAATTTTAACAGCCTAATTACATTTCTGCACTTTTACCGCGTTTGTTCTGATCTGTATCGGGTTCATTCTTTGAGAAAAATCTTCTATCTATTATCCCTGGCAAAAATGATGGAATCACAACACTTGGAGAATGTTCATCTGGCTTTTTTATTTTGTAGTAAGTAAACAAATCACAGATATGACGCAAAACATGTACATGACTTCTTAAAATATACCTCAAAAAATTATGGAATCATCAACAATTAAAATCACAAATAGTACTTTGCTGCATTGTAATGAAAAACAATATTCTCCATCAAGCCGGTTCCAACTTTCCCAAATAGCGGTTGCCTGATCAGCTTTGCAGGATAGAGCCTAGTCATGGACCAATTTAATTTTTTTATTTCCACCATAAATCTCCATAAATCTCTATTTTGTGGCAAGATGTACTATCATCTTGAAAAATGACCATCACCAAACCTATTTTCTATCGATGGAATGAGAAGTGTGTCCATAATGTCAGTGTACACCTGTGCATTGACTGTTGAGGTCTCCCCTGATCCTTTACCTGACATGCAACACCATATCATAAATGAGTGGGGAAATTTTGATTTTCCTCACGCAGTCATCTTTATGTTTCATTAGAACGGCACCAGACAAAAGTTCCCACATCATCATCTTGGCCAATTCAGATTTATGATTTCATCACCGAATATCACTTTCCTCCAATCACTCCAGGATTGCTTCTCTTTAGCCCACTGTAACCTTGTTTTCTTCTGATTAGGTGTTAGTGCTGGTTTACGTTTTTATGTCTAAATCCCATTACAATCATCCTATTCTTACAGTTCTTTCTCAAACATTGACTAGAGTTTCCGTCCATTTGTTTGTCATTTGTTTTGTTTTGCATTTTCTATTTTCAATGCATATTGCTTTTGTCTTCTATCCTGACGCTTTGCAGTTTTCCTTGGTCCACCTTTACATTTTCTTTTTATACCCTTCCCATTTTTTTAAATACTTGCACCAGATTTTAGACACCGCTGAGAACAACCAACATCTTTTGCCACACTCTGTGTTGGATTTCCTTCTTGAAGGAGTTGTATAATCCTTTCCATTGTTTCAATTGACAACTTGGCCCCAACAAGAGAGTTTCCTTTTAAAAAGTTCAAGGTTAAGGTCTGTAAGCACTCCTTTTAATACCTGTATGCACTTTCTTTTAACTTCAGACTAATTAGCATTTTTAGACTTTAGCTGGTATTTGTTTTAGAAATGCAAATTACAAGGTGAGTCCAAAATTTTTCCCTCTACTTGATTTTGAAAAAAAATTAATAATGCTATTAATTAAAAATAATTTATTTGGCATATGTTTTACAAGCCAGAATTTTCAGCTCACAAAAATAGTTTTGTGTCATATCTGTGATTTTGTTTATTTGCCATGAAGTAAAAAAGGCAGGTGAACATCCTCTAAGTGTAGTGATTCCATCATTATTGCCTGGGGTAGTATAACCAGTTAAGAGGCTCTCAAGCGATTGAGAACTCGTACAAATCAAAACACTGTTCCCTTCCAAACAAATTCATTTATATTTTATTATACTGAGGAGAATTTGTTTAAAATGGATAGCTTTATGGATGCAATTATATCTCACACATGTTAACGTTGATTAGGATTTCAGGTTTGTATAGTCGATACATTACTTCTCAGTTAATCATTACAAGCACACACAGAGACACTAAGTACACTACATACATTGTGTACTGAACAGTACAGATTAGCCTGGGAAGTGAATATTAGTTCATCAGACGTTTCAATGTACCCCCCCCCCCCCCCCAATTCAACAACCTGAAACCTGATTGATTCAAACATTAATGCATTTTAAGATATGTTTGTTTTGCCTTTTGGATAGTATAAGCAGAATTACACAAAACTATAACCTGAACAATATATGAATCTAATGGAGAAAGAGTAGAATGAGGCTGTTGTGGTAGAGTGCTATGTAAGATATAAAAGTGGGAGGCACTGGTTTTATTAAAGAACTTTCCGGACTTTTCCGCCTCCCTACTATCTGTTCCTTCTGGCGTTTTCTGGCTTTACCCCCTGAAAGGCTGGGAACAACTCCCATATATGACTCTAGAGAACATCTGCGTACAGAAACTCCTCCTTTTTTATTAATCACTATTATTATTATTATATACTGCCCCCACCCTCTTGCATGGCATAATTTCTATCAGAGAAACCTTTCTACCAACTGCCAGCGTAGCCTCCCTATGCCCTCTCTTTCTCCCTCGTCCTCTCTGCAGATGCACTGAAGTATAACTAAGCTAGCATGGAGGATATCCCGTTCAGGCCCGGCTAACTTTACATAACACATCATCGGCAGGCATCCGTTTTTACATAAAGACAAAGACGTAGCAAATACCGTCCGGAGCCGGGACTTAGCGGAGATGAGGGAAAGCGAGCAGCTTTTTCTCCGCTCCCTGTAAAGCTTCACGGCTCCGTGCTCTCTGTTTGTGTCGCGAAAACGCCTCTGACAGTAGCTGTGGAAAAGGAGGCCGGCTTCGCTCACAGAACGATACCTTTTCTCAGCCAACTCTTTAAGGTTTGGAAATTCAGTGCAGCTTTCCAAAAGGCGACAGATTATACTCCGTCCCCTGAGGTTGGAACTTTAAACCTGAAACTTGATTTGTACAGACCCTCCTGGATCGTAAGCCAAACAGCTCCACAATTGATGTTTTGATTGAGCATAGCAATATGTGGTCATATAAATGTAGTGGTACTGTGCAGGGGTCATGTGGTCTCATTTTGGAATAGCCTTGTGTGATTGGAGAGGACCGCATCAGAAAATGAGAAACATACTGATAAATTCCCCCCCTAACAGGCTGATGTATTGCATTAAGATGTCTCACCAGTATATTTTATTATGGCCCACTGCTATAAAGCTGTATCGAATTGGACATCTGGAGGGGACAGTATGTCATTGCAAGGCCACTAGGACATAACGCCTGAATCAAAGGCACTTCCTTTGGTTGTGTCGCCAATCGCCTGCCTAGTCTACGACCTGTCAGGGTAGTGCCCGAGAGATGGCTAATCAATCTACAGCAGAGACACTTCCAGATCTGCGGTGGACAGTGTCCAGGGCTATTTTGGCACTGATCAATAAGCAGCCTGTAGTGGTGGATTTTGTTGATTGGGCCTCACTTGGGCATTTAAGATGTAGTGAATGCACTGGAATGCAATTAAATACATGGTTCCAGTAATGCCAAACCTGTGGCCAAATCAAATGATTGCCTTCAAGTTGGACTTCATTCTAGTTATTGATATTGAAGCATTTCAGGTTGAACTGTCACACAGTATTTATTTAATGCTGGCTACATCAGGCCACCGAGGTCAAACACCCAGTGTGCTTTATGCCTTTGTCTCTCCCAACCAGCGATCAAAGCCATCAGTACTCTGAACCAGACTAGGCCCCTAAGTGCAACACATTAAGAAAAATAAGAAGAGAGAGCAACAAAACCAAAAACACCACAGCAAATTTGGAAACAACCAAATCAAATCACTACAACATTAGGTCAAAAGGAAATAGTAGGTCATTATCCTGTTCATGTAACTTGTTGCTGATTGGACATTGCATATGATTACTACAAGGAAAAAGAATTGCACTTTTGTTCAATCTGTTACCTTCTTAGCTTAGCAAGAAGTTATAGAGAGCAATAATCGTTTCTTCTAAATAACCCAGCTTCCTCTAGACAAGGTTTCAGTTTTCACATTCTCTTATCAATGCTGTGAAAAGCTAACAGCATATCTACAATACAGTCATGCCTTTAATAAAGGTAATAATGATGTATAAAACAATGAGTAGATTAATTTAGGCTCATATTAGCTCTTTCTGTAAACATCCATCATCTCTCATTTTCTGTGGTTTCTTTAGCCAATCAGAAATGAGCATGTGATGGTCAATAAGGACCTATTTAGCTTAATTTTAAATTTCTTACACCTGATCTAAGCATAAAAATCTACCATCTTATAGTTATGGTGAATCCCAAGTTCCTATTCATTTTGATGTGGCCTATCTAGTGTCCTTCATGAATAGTGAAGGGCGGCTGTGGCTCAGTCGGTAGAGCGGGTTGTCCACTAATCCACCAACCGTGGGGTTGGCGGTTCGAATCCCGGCCCGGGTGACTCCACATGCCGAAGTGTCCTTGGGCAAGACACTGAACCCTAAGTTGCCCCCAATGGCAAGCTAGCACCTTGTATGGCAGCTCTGCTACCATTGGTGTGTGAGTGTGTCTCATTAGTAAGTCGCTTGTAAATGTAAAAATGATATTTCTGTAAAGCTGCTTTGAGACAATGTACCATTGTAAAAAAGCGCTATACAAATTGATAATTATTATTATTAGTGTATAACAGCATTTGAGCTTCAGCCACAGGAAAAAAAAAGATTCGTGAGATTCGTGGTCTCAGATTAAATGTCTAGCCGTGACTTGCCGTGTTGTTCAGTTCAATTCAATTCAATTCAATTCAATTTAATTTGTGTAGCACTTTTAACAATCAACATTGTCACAAAGCAGCTTTACAGAAACATAAACACATGATACAGAACTGAAGAAGCACTGTTAGAGCAAGAGAACCTAAAGACAGCAAAGACATCACTTCCTATATGAACCTTTTTATAAAGCAGCTGATTCACATGCTTTTATTACACAGAAGGCTGCAATTCCAGCAAGGTTCAACTTGGTACAACTTTCCTTCTGCTAGATTTTGATTACATATGACACCTTGCTGTCATGTCCTATCCATGTCTCCTAATCCCCTGAAAAGGCTGTAGCTTACCCTCCCTCTGATACACTCCTAATCCAATCAGATGCATAACGGGCGATCGGAGGAGCAGGCCACATATTAAATAGCATGATAATCTAGATTGATGAACATTCGATGTCAACATTAACAATATTTTCAGAAGCAAAGAATAAAGAAAAATCAATGGCCTTTTAGACCTGTCATTTCTAAAAGTATCTATCTAATGAGGATACCTTTTGAAAAGAAACAAATGACACAAGTTGAAATATTCTTTTTAATTATTGGACATCCATAGTGGAATATGATTTACATTAATGAGCCTAAGTATATTAAAAACATTTTATCCCCCAGCATTCGAAACAATCAAAGGATGGTCTTGGCAATGCCATATGAAGTAGACAAAGAGAGAGCGAGGTAATGTCATTTTAATTACTAATGGATCCCTCAATTGTTCAGCCTTTGATTTTTCTTTTTTGGCAAATCTAATAATGCGGATAATATTCATCAGATATGCGGGGCCTTTGGCGGATGATGAGATTAGCTCAGTGGCTCATATTTACTTAGAGAGAGTGGTTATTCACCATGCCAGCCACTTAAATCACTGGTTTATTTGAGGATTGAGGTTTCAGAGAGCAATCAAGATCTTCTATCTCACAAGTAGTTGTCTTTTTAATATATGGAAACTGTTGATTGCTATCTGGGGTGGAATGACTGATTTATTGTATGTGGTATCTGTAACTATTGACCGCTTTTTGTGGAAGGACCTGTGGATCTGAGTATATCGTGCCTGTATTTGCAGACTCATTGATGGCCTTAGTCATGTGTGTATTTGTTCTTCATGCAATTCTTCATGCAGTAGCAGTGTACTGTGTATACAGAGGTGAACGCTGTTTAAGCCATGAGCTGTAGACTAGCGGATTCATATATGGAATTTTATCTAAGTTGATGTGATTCATTTCTATCAAGATATTTCAGACATTCAGCCATGGCTTTAGTTTTAGCATCATAAGGCAAGGGGTTCTGAAATATTTTCTAACGTCTTTAAATAAATTCCATGAAACGTCCTAAGTTCAGGTTAATTTCTTGAACATTATTTAAATGTGTGCCATCATATTTTTTTCTATTTATTAGAGCCATAGAGTGTCTTATTCCTGAACTTTCCACTGACAAGACACTGAGTTACTGAGGTTTTGATTAAATTCAAGGGAACAATCAAACAGCGTAATAACTATAAGAACTCAATAAAAAATAACTTTTGATAATGGTGGGTTGTGATTTCCTGTATCTATATAACTAACTAAATGAAATATCCCAGACCGCAAGCTGTGCTTTACTGACCCCAATTTGAGAACCTCTGATGCTGTAGCTAAAATCGCAATGTATTTTGAGCAAGTAAACAGAATTTCAGACTTTTCTTGACCACCATAGTTTTTGACCAATTGACAGACACTATACTTTTCAGTATAAACTATGCTTAAAGAAATTGTCCGATTTGTCCAGTGTTGTCCCAGGAAAATAAACTGGTCCTGTTTTAATACAACATCATATGAAATGACCCCAACAAGGAATTTTGCTGTGATATTATTCAAACCTGACAGGCCTATGCCAGTACTATCGGACCTAATTGGTTTTGAGCATTAGAAAACTGTGTCATGGAGGGAAGAAAAAGAAATCTGGCATTCTAAAATGCCTCGTTATAAGGCTGACTCACATTATGTATAGTTGCATTATGATTCCCCCCCATATTCTCATTCGTTCTGCTGGAATGTCATTGGCAAGATGGCTTTATTGCTTTAGACCAGTGTGGGCAGCCAGGTTAGAGGGCCCTCGGTACAACTGATGAGCCTGGCAGGGAATTGGCAGATGGAAGCATCCATTTCACTGCTAATTATGGGGGCCACCGGCCTCGCCGACTGACAGGGTTCAACTGGGCAATGTAGAGGCTGCCAGCTCCCATCCTGCACGCTTTATAAAATGCTCTTTAATCCTCCTGCACAATATCATTAACTTTGTAAGTGGATGAACACAATGGACAAGCAATTTAATTAACTTGTACCATTGGATGTTGGAAGGAGAGACTAAATGAAATTAATGCACAATATTTCCCCGGCCGGGCGGCCAACCCCAGGAGCAGCCTGGATTGTTGGCAGGTCCTGCGTGGCCAGCCGGTTTGGCCAATTACGCCTTGTTTAGGTCTATCCATAACGTTTTCCACAAAAAGGGGAAATAAAATCAGCGGTTCGCAGATCAATCATACAAGCACGCCACTGGAGTTTAGGGAGCATTTTAACTAAATGAGAGGAGCACTCTTTCAGACTGCTCTCCATTTCTATTTCTGTTTTTCTGTCTCTCTGACTGTCTGTCTGCCTGAACTCCTAATGAGCCATGACTGAAATGTTCATTGAAGAAAGAACAGATGGAAGCTTTGAGGAATACATGGTATGATTTAAGCACGTTGATCAAATACAGTGGAAGCAGATTGCGTATGCTAGTAAGAGGTGGCATCACAACTCCAAAAGTATTTATGCTGTTGAAATCATGTCCCTAAGAGAAATATTTTCAAACGATGTAATTGATATCGGAGTAATAAATCGGCTTTAAACATGTCACAGCCTTGTATGTGTTTGTGAATAGTATGAAACCAAGAAACAATTATTGTTTTTTTTTTTTTGTTAAGAGTATTTGCAAAGTTAAAACCATGTGTGGAATGCACAGTAAAACAGGTCATCATCTACCAGTTGTAAACGAAATTTGTGAATCTTGATGTTAAATTACACTGTTTATAACACTGAATTTTGTGATATGGTTTATGTCCGGGTATCAGGGGTACTGTAACATGTAGGCGTTGTCTTTATGATGATACAAAATATAATCTAAACAGAATGACTCAGCTATTTAAAAATATTCAAGAAATTCTTTGTTAATTGTAAAAATTCTAAATATTTTGACATTTAATTGCTGGTTTTTAACCTCTTAAAGTTCTTGACTCACTACACATAGCCTATGGCTATAGACGTAGCACTACACGTAGACTTGGTTATAGACGTAGCACTACACGTAGCCTTGGTTATAGACGTAGCACTACACGTAGCCTTGGTTATAGACATTGCACTACACGTAGCCTTGGTTATAGACGTTGCACTACACGTGGCCTTGGCAATAGACGTAGCACTACACGTAGCCTTGGCAATAGATGTAGCACTACATGTAGCCTTGGCAATAGATGTAGCACTACACGTAGCCTTTGCTATAGATGTAGCACTACATGTAGCCTTGGCTATAGATGTAGCACTACACGTAGCCTTGGCTATAGATGTAGCACTGCACGTAGACTTGGTTATAGATGTAGCACTGCACGTAGACTTGGTTATAGATGTAGCACTGCACGTAGACTTGGTTATAGATGTAGCACTGCACGTAGACTTGGTCCTAGATGTAGCACTGCACGTACAGTGGGGAAAAAAAGTATTTGATCAAAATCAGCACACACGTAGCCTGGGTTATAGATCTAGTTCAACTGTAATAACATCTCTACAAACGTTTTAATGAGCAGCATCAATGTTGTTGGTTTTGAGTCTACATTACATTTTTCATTCATTAAGCTTTGCTAACATCTCTGAAGAGCATCAAAACCTGAAAACCTGGCTGAGCAAGACTTCAAAGAAACTGCACTTAACTTGACACACAAGAATTTGTTTGTATTTAGCAAAGAACAACTTTTTCTGGGTGTATGGGCTGTAGCATTCTTCTTAATGAAAGGTCAGATGGGTTTACATTTTTTTTTTTGTTTTGCAACTGACCTAGATTCTTTTCAAACAAATGAAGTGAATATGAAACTAATTAATACTGCGTTGAGTCAAATTCCAGCATGTTCTGGCTCCCATTTTCCAGGTTGTTTTATTGGCCAAACATACTGATAAGGAGGCATCCTTTTGGACAACTATTTATTTCCATCATACATCATGAAATCTCATTCAATCCTCTTTCAAGGTTATAGAGTAACTAACATGAACTAACATAATTAAAACCAGGGATCAAAGTCATAGTGACTCTAAAGCAGGCCAAAAGTGAGTTAGGCATCAAAATCAGGCCCAGCACAGAGCCCAGAGAGAGGAGCACTTGTTATTCAGGATCCAGAGTGAGCCAACACCTCTTGAGCAGCCCTGCACAAACCTCCAATACTGCACAAACAGGCTGTTTGTCATCCTCAGCAATCACAACACCCTGAGAGAGAGAGAGAAGACGAGGAGAGACAGAGCATCAATAACAGGGTGGCTTTTCAGCAGAGAAATACAGATCGAGATGCCCTTGCCTCCTCCAATCCTTAGCCATATATGTTTGCCAAACAGCACCTCACTCATTGATTGAGTATTCAGAGTATTGAGCCATGCTGTCTATTATTCATCTTCTGCAGGAAGGCTTGACTGGATACACAGACAAAACTCTCATTTAAAGTTCCTCCGTCACCGGCGCTTATTTTACAAGCAACCCGGATGCAGCAGTGATCCATCAGCACCTGAAGGGGCTCTTGTCTGTGTGCGAGAGCATTCCCTTGACATGAAGACTCAAACATGTCGCAAACTGTACACTCCTGTTTGTGTGTGGGAGAAAAGACGAATTTGATCATAAGGTCCCTATTTTATATAGGTATGTGATCATCGTTATTAAGTTGGCTTCATAATTACCGTTAAAATGAATGCACCACACATGGGATCCTGGCAGCATGTCTAACTGACCTTTTAAAATCTGTGGTGTGAGGTACGAGAGTACTTTGGGAATTTCACATAGTCAGAGAGCTACATGTAGTCCCGCTAAAGCTCCTAAGCTGCTCCCTCCCTGCTTTATTCAGCATGTTACAAGGTTCTAGGGCTGTACAATGAATTCTTGTTTAAAATGGATTTCCTTAAACTGTGACGCTTATTGATCTTTTTTTTTTTTTTTTTTTTTTTTTACTGACTCTGGTGCATTATATCCTGAGTTTTTCCATCTTTGCTTTAACTGGGTATTTGGTTTTTAAATTTAATTGATTTCTTTATTTATTGGTTCGCTCTTTAACACATTTATTAATTGATTGATTTGTTCATTCATCTCTTGAGTAAATGATTCATTGTTTGTATTTATACTTAGCATTTAACATTTCCATTGAATTAACATTACCAAAGATTTTTTAAAATTTTCTTACTTCATTTCGAGATTTATCCGTGACAGAATACAGGCTTGTAATGTACTATACTAAAGCAATGTCTGTTTTTTGCTGATTTAAAATGATAAACACAACAAATCTATTTTATCTCTAATTGAATCAAATTATGTTGATTATTGAGCAAAAATACAGATGGTCGTGTTGTTTATGCAGGTCTGGTGCTGCTCAAGGTTATGGCTAGTAGCCATTTACTACTTTTTAGCAAAAATGAGCAGCTGACGTGTGCTAATCTGAAAGAGCAGCACTTGTGCCCTGTTTAAGTCTACTATGCACTTTTTCTCCATTTAAAAGCTTTTATATTGCATTCCCTCACTGACCTAACTAAAGGCATCATTGTACATGACTAATAGTCTGACCCTTGCCTTGAGCTCCTGACCCACAAGCATCACACTTGAGTGTGTGTCTGCGTTCAGACTCTGTGGCAAAAAGCAGCGGTCTGACTGCTGTGAAAAAAAAATTACTACATTTATGTTTGCTTTATGGCTCATTTTTCAAATAGAATGCAGAAAATCCATGAAAGGTCATGAGATTTTGGTCTCTTTTTCCTCTGTAAGTGCATAGCTCCGGGCAGAGCTTCGCAAGTAGTGTACTACTGTGCAGACGCCTGCCAAGAGTCGTTTCAGACAATTAAGTCTGAGGACAATTCCGTTTTCCTCTGTTGTATATTTTGGAAAGTACTATTTAGCAGGGTGTGACGTAATCACAGTCTGGCATTGTGTTTTACTTCTCGTTTGTTTTCCTGGTGGTGTAATGTTCCACCTGTGGCCAAGAATGAGAGTGAGAGAGAGCCTTCCAAGATCCGGCAGTAAAACCTGCCTTTTATGGCACAGTTATTGTCTTTCTGTCGACAATTACTGCGATTACTCATTTCCTTTCCCGTCCCTTCCCCGGCCCGCCCGGTGCTCTTAATAGAGTGCGTTTAACTAATGGAAAATTAAGTAGTGATCGTGACAGTCCAGTTTATAAATATGTAAAATATACTTTTAATTATTTCAAGTGAATCTGGCAGGTAATCAATAACGCAGGACGTGACAAACATACGCTTGATGCGGGTCATTGTATAGCAGCGGGTAAAAAGATAAGCGCTTCCTGTCAGCGAGCTTTGGCTCCAATTAATATTTTGAGGCTGTCATGCCTCAAGACAAATGGATTAATTGTGGCCTGCTAATATAATAGGTTCTTCATGAAGAGTGCCCCGGCTCAGGAGGAGGGGAGGAGTGAGGGGGAAAACGAGGCAGTCGGTTTGAACTCTGACGTTAAATATTTATTAGAACTCTCATATAGAATTTTTATGATGGCTCGGGCCGCTGCTTGGGTGCAATTGTTTACCATTTATTTGAGAGGTGATTAATTGGAGTTTGCTCAAAGTAATCATGACGATGCCATTAGCGATGATTGCTTTCAGAGAGGTTATTTGGTTATAGCTTTGTGTGACAGTAGAACAAAGAGTGACTAACACAGCATTGAGCTCCAGTGGGAACGGGCAGCTGCTGCTGATTTACCTGTTAGTGTGACTGGTTAGATAAGGAGCGATAAGGAATAACCCTAAAGATTTGAATTATTACCTATATTATTGTTGAGTGAAGGCTTTAATAACTGTCTATTGATGTAACAGGCTTTAAAAACAGCAAATTTACTGTCACTTTGACTTTTTATTTATTTTATTTATTTTTTGCATTTGATGATAGTCATAATTCTGACCATTCTGACAATTTCACGCTAGAACGTTTGTTTGTTTTCTTATGTATTTTTCCTCTAAAACAACATAGATGTATAATTGGAATGATATTAATATTAGCATAGTTCCATCCATCCATCCAATCCATCTTCTATACCGCTTATCCTCCCTTCAGGGTCACGGGGAACCTGGAACCTATCCCAGGGAGCATCGGGCAAAAGGTGGGGTACACCCTGGACAGGGTGCCAATCTATAAGTATAGATATTAGTATTAATTTTCTGTTAAACCACCTTTCCTCTAAGGGCAAAGTGATCCCAAACCATGCCAACAAAATGTCCCTACAGGATAAAAGACACAGAAATCTTCATTGTTGGGGTTGTAAGGGAAAAAATTATGAGGATGTCAAAGATCTCAATGCAGAGCTATGACAAAGTACATGAAGCACTTCGGGTTCATCATGTAAAATCAAAGTGAGCCTTGAATGATATCGGAACAGACATTTTGTACTGTTTTCATCCCGGTTTTTCCAGTCGTATTGTAAATGAAGCTTCACTCTAAATGTAAATTAAGGATACCATTTGCCATGAGCACTTTCCGTTTTCACATTATTGATGTCGTTACAGGTGCGACCACACAAATGCTGGGGTGATAGGGCTGTCTAGAGTCTAGACAGATGTCTTTCTGAATGATTACAGTCACGTACCACTTTGTTCAGGGACGGCTCTCGATGTCCCACTGCCGATCCCCTGCTATAATTGAATGAATGTCACTTCTTTTGGTATTATCCATATATTACTGAGACTGAGGTGAATTGACCCTGTGATAATTAAGCCCTTTTTGGAGAAAGCCCTTTTTGGAGAATGAGCTTATCCTTAAACATCACAGGGTAGAATCTGCTTAGAAGCAGTTTGTCATTTCTTGCTGGTTAAGCTTTCAGGCCTGTACCGTTCTCTTGTTATTCACATTCACTATACTTACATTAAGCTGACTCACCTGACCATGTCCCTGTTCTACATCTATATTAGGAGTGAGACATATGACAAAAATATTATAGCACAATCCTGTTCCAAAATCTGTAATAATGTTGTGTGACTTTGCTTGGCGTAACAACCGTATGCGCCTTATAACATGGTGCGCCTTATGTATTGGTCAAGTACAGAAATAGATCCCGTAATTGAGACTGTGCCTTATAATCCGAAAATACGGTAGATTGCTCACAATTCCACCGCAATACATAGTGTTAAAAAAAAAAAAACAAACTGGTCTATAATGCATTTAATGTCTACAAAAATAAATGTATTTTATTTATATGAAATCTATCATTTTATTTATAGAAACATTTTTAAAACTTTGCACTGAACGAGGAAAAAAAAATTTGTACAAATTTTTCCAATTCCATCTTCCAATTCCAGAGTATCTCTGAAAAGCTTCCTGTTTGAAACTTCATTGTGAAATCAATATTATATTGTCATATTGCCTAGCCTTAATCTCTGTAGACTAGTGTTTTTGTTTTTTGCGCCACTAAATGCTCAAATCTTTATCCCTCTAAGTATATATGGACTGTTCATGCTGGCAGTCTGATCATGTCCTGCATTAACGTTGTCGGTCAGGGGGGTTAAGAACCCTCTTGACCGACAATGTTAAGAACAATTGCTCTACTATTCTTTCTTACATATCACATTACATGCATGAAAGGCATTACATTTGTGCTTTCGACCACAATGTCCATCCCTATAGATCTAAATCCAGATGTCATTTGAGTCACTGTTTCTATTGAAACACGGTCAATTGAACAGCTTCAACAATGAACCCTCTTTCAAAGTCCTTCAACCATCTTGATCCAAAATCAACATTTTAAAGTGCACTTATTATTGTTTTGAAACGTGTCTAATTTGTTTTAAAGGTTTCATGTAATAGATTTAAATGCATCCAAGGTCAAAAAATGTGCTCATTATTTTAAATTGCAGCATCCCCCCCCCCC
>JAFFST010055333.1:65126-76576 GCA_022414735.1 Noturus placidus
CTCGAAACTCCTCCTTTCAGAGAGCATACTCTGCTCTGATTGGTCAGATGCCCCAGTCTGTTGTTATTGGGCTACCGCTGTTAATGAGCTGCCAATGAAGACCACAGGTGGGTTTTTTTGTTACAAACAACATAGGTTAGTACAGGAAGTAAAGTCTGGAATTACTAATGACTCGTTTCAGCTGTTCAGAATTGGTTCCTTCTTTTGGGAGTCCATAACTCCGTTTGTTGCGCGCTTTGATTTTTGAAACTTTCCGCATGTTTTTACATTCACAAACAGCTCTATAACACACTACATGAAAGGTAATATTAGAAAAACCATAATAAGTGCACTTTAATGCATGCCGCAGTGCAGTGTAGTAGAATGTTAATTGTTTAATCACGTCATGCAGTACTGTATGTTAAGCATTTTCGTTTTGTTCCTCTGATCATTTATTCAGGTTTTTCCTTTAATTTGTCACCCAGTGTACTATGCACATGTTGCTATGCTCTATTTCTCAGCCGCCCTCTGGCTCATCCCTTGACAGAAAGGGACTACATACAAGCAGATTAAAGTCTGAGCTCTCTCTCTTTCTCCCACGATGTCAGTCTGCCTTTTCCTCTCTCTCTCTCTCTCTCTCTCTCTCTCTCTTTCTCTCTCTCTTCCTTGTCTGATATCAGACAGAGCGTAGAATGTTTGCTCAGGTTTAAGTGACAAGGTTTTCATCTTTTATTTGTGAGACAGATGTTCTCTGTTGGATAGCCTGATGTGATGTGTCACAGAGATGGGCAAGATCTAATGTTTGTGCTTTCCACAAATCAGCAAATGTTTCATCTCTGGATGTGCGGCCCTCATACATAATGCAAACGCCGAGTATGGCTCTGTCATTCACGCAGAGTCTACATCTGGTCTCTCCTCACCTCCTTTATCTCACTAGGCTTCTGTTCTCCTTGTATCACTCTACTCCTCTGCATTCTCCAAACACTGCTCTTAGGCAGCTGCTTGGCTTGGTCCTCCTGTAACTCTCACCCTTCCCCTCGTGTGCAGTTCCTCTCATACTGACCCCTTCTGTATTGTGGAGCTGTAGAGGTGTTAGGTTTACAGGACCATTGAGAGCACAGGCTTTTTGCATTGTGGTCTGAGAGGGAAGAACTCAGTTCTCTGGCTTTATCTGATGCTTGAAGAGTATGAGGAGAGAAAGCGTTTCCAAAAGTAAAAAGCAGCCAGTGGGCTGTGAACCGGATCAAATCCCTCAAGCTTTTTTCCTTTTCCCTCTTGCCAAGTTTGTTTGGGGTGCTACAGGCTGGGAAACTATCTGATTGTTCAGTAAAATTAAGAATATAATCCTATTGAAGTAAATCTTTGGTCATGCTAAACACTGTCTGACTCTGGCTGCTTTGAAAGGCTCAGAATTCTTTGACAGAATCAGGTCTATCTATAATGTACATGTCATATTTGGGTGTAGTGAACTCATTACATAAGAAAGGGGAATGCAAGCTGCTTGGATTTTTATTTTGTATTTTTTTAGATCCTCTGTATCCTCTATTCACATAGGAAAAGTGTAGTGTAAGGCCTCCTTGAGGACCTAGATACATTTGAGGAAGTGTTCTAAAGGAAAACATCACTTCCTCTTATTCAGTGTCACATGACTTAATGATATGATTATTAATATATGATTTATTTTTCTTATTTTTATGTTTTTATTTTTAAATGTTTATTATGCATTATTGGGGACCAACGCAGGGATTTTGTATCTTACTCTAATCTTTTGTTGTTGTTCTTTCTTATCCTCCATGTAGGCACTAGGAAGTTGCTACTTTGTACACGAATCCTTAAAAACCATCCACCAGTTTGATTTCAAAGGTAAGGTTCCTGTCAAGTAAGGCACCTCACACAGTCCTCGCCAGTTCTATTAGACCAGTGTGATCAGCATGAGCTGGGGGGGAATGGCCATCTAGAGTTAGTAATAAGGAATGGTGTCGCTTATTAATATTAGAATTTAATTCATGAGATTTCAGGCGGCGCTAATATTATGCTCGATATATCGGACCGTTAGAGGTGACCTCATCAGCTACTGAGGTCAGAGGCCGTGGGTCCCTCTAGTCACACTAATTGAAAGCTCCCGCTATTACACGGGTGTCAGCATTAGCCGCTGTCGCCTCCGTGAAGGACAGAGAGAAGGCCAGAGTGACTTGAGGGCCCACACTGATTTCCTCAATATTTCCCCAGAGGAAAACTGGGAAAGCAGCCTACACATGACACAATCTTTTTTCTTTTTTTCTTTTTCTTTTTCTTTTTTTTTTTTTTTTACAAACACATTTTTTAGGTTTGGCTGTGTCCTATTAAATTCTTACTAGCAAAATATTTCAGAGTATCAGATTTCCACATTTTACATAGTAATTGTTTTTGGCCCTGTATTAACATTTTGAACTCTTCAAGCTCAGGGTTCAGCTTTCACCTAATAGAAAGACTTCATCATTTTAATACCAGTAGGTGGAGCAGTTGTCTGAAAATGGTTCACCTTCTTGGTTTTTCAGCATCGTCCCCATCTCTGATTGATTCCTCAATAAGTAAAGCCCGGTGACAATTCACTCTCGTGTTTGTGTTTATCCAGCCAAGAAGTTCAAGAAGGTGGTTGGCAAGGAGATCTACTCGGACACTTTAGAGAGCACATCCATGCTGGAGAAAGCGAAGTTCCCTCAAGACTACTTTCCTGAGGTGTGTTTAATAATCTTGTTGGCACCACTTGTTATCTGGGGTCCTAATGATCCTATAACCTGTGTCTGTATGATGTGCCTTCAAGTTCTACTCACATTCATTGGTGTTTAAAAATCCATATGAATTCCTTTTGTGTGATTATCTGAGAAAATGATGGTCAGAAAACCATAATTCAATTTTTATAGCCATTAAAATGCTGGACTGCCCTTAAATCTAACACACCAATCCTAAAGTCTATTTGTGAGACTGACAAATTGTAAAACACCACTATTTTTTTTTTATTTCACTTTAGTATGTACATTATATATTAGAAACAAAAACTGAATTGTTCACAATTAATATTAATGAATTTAATATGATTAACCAGTGGGCTACAAAATATATCCATTTTTAATCATACAGCAGGGATGAGATGTATGGTACAAATGATCAACACTTGAAGACATTTTCATGATCAAAATTATGCTTCAGAATATTTTTCTAGCAACTGCAGTCTACTGTTTTAAATGCAACCTTGCTATGAGTTTTTAAACTGCAGTATTAGGAATAGGAGTGTGAATCAGGAATAAAGGAACTGGTTACAAGCACACTTTGGACATATAATCAACTAGTCATTTCTGAGAATAAGTAAGAATACAGTTCATACATGGTTTCGAAATATTGATAAGAACTGCAATGCTCTATTATGTTATTGTGACATAATATAACGTGACATTGATGATGTCATATTGTCCCCACCCTAGTAAGACAGATATGTGAAGTCAGGAATAAAATATATAACAGGATAATCATCAGTGATGGGGTGGTGTGGCCCGACACAAAGCAGAGTTACTGTTACCACCCTGAAGTTGATTCTTTTCCAATAACAAGAATTCTCAAAGTCTTTTATTCCTCTTATACCACAGCAATTTGCCAGCAGTTGTGAATTTTAGTTAGAGTAATACCTTGCGCTTTTTATTCATGTCATGCTTTCATTTTATTCATTATTTTATTTATAGTTACATAACGTAATGCTGTCAAACGTACACAAAGCAAGTTAGTTTCTATTATCACTTATGTTATATCAGCTATAAACAATCATACTCTCCGCATCATTATTTCTTGATTGTGCATGTGTGACACCGAAGACTCCTTCCGAAGGTCCTAAACATACATCTCCTCACATAAAGAAAACTTTACCATATAAACAATTATTTGATCCCCTGCTGATTTTGTACGTTTGCCCACTAACAAAGAAATGATTGGTCTGTAATTTTAATGGTACGTTTATTTGAACAGTGAGAGACAGAATAACAACAAAAATATCCAGAAAAACGTTTTAAATTGATTTTGATAAGTTGATGCCAAAGAGCTCCATTTTGGTCTCATCTCACCACCAGAGGACAACTGGGTGAAAGTGTTGTGGTCAGATGAGACCAAAATGGAGCTCTTTGGCATCAACTCAACTCGCTGTGTTTTGAGGAGGAGTAATGCTGCCTATGACCCCAAGAACACCATCCCCACCGTCAAACATGGAGGTGGAAACATTATGATTTGTGGGTGTTTTTCTGCTAAGGGGACAGGACAACTTCACCACATCAAAGGGACGATGGATGGGGACATGTACCGTAAAATCTTGAGTGAGAACCTCCTTCCCTCAGCCAGGGCACTGAAAATGAAAAGTAATTACTAAGTCATTACCAAGTACTAAGTCATGTTTTGCAGAGGGGTCAAATACTTATTTCCCTCATTAAAATGCAAATCAATTTATAACACTTTTGACATGCGTTTTTCTGGATTTTTTTGTTGTTATTCTGTCTCTCACTGTTCAAACAAACCTACCATTAAAATTATAGACTGATCATTTCTTTGTTAGTGGGCAAATGTACAAAATCAGCAGGGGATCAATTACTTTTTCCCCTCACTGTATAGAAATAATAACATAGTAGGAAGAGTGCATTAATCTAAACCTTGCAGCCAAACTATGGAAAATGAGTCGGCACCTTGTGATCAATCAGGATTGATCATTGAACAGCACTGTGGAATAAGTGTATGTATGATGCCGTGGATATTTGAGTTCAAATGGATAGAGAAAGTAAAATAAAGAGTAAAGACATATATTTCAATGCTGTACATTATTATGATGTATAATATTTTGGTTGTGAGAAATATTTATTATCCGTGGGTTAAATTTATCTTCCGTGGGACAAACAATAAAAGACACATTTTAACATTTAAACTGTAACATTTAACATTTGAGTCTTTTATTCCTGTGGGATTGTTAATTATTATGGTATTTCTGTCCCAATGTAAATGTGAAATGTACAGTAAACATGTGAGTGAAAAGGTGTTCCTTGCAGATGTTTCGCATCGCATGATGTACAGATGTGCAGATTTTCAAGGAAACATATGCAACGGTGTTGGAGCCTGTTGGATTTGCATCATTTTATGTATAATGACGTTAATGTTTCAATCGGCTGCATGTCCGATCTCTTTTTCAAATGGCTGCAGAACTACTTATCTCCTATAGTGTAGGGATTCACACTTATTTCTGCTTTTTCTGACTTTTCATGCTTACTGTTGTGTGTGTGTGTGTGTGTGTGTGTGTGTGCGCGTGTGGTGCCCTGTGTAGTGATGTGTGTAGTGTGTAGTGATGTGTGTGTGTGTGTGTGTGTTGGGGAGGCTGCTACAGTAATAAAGAGTGTGGGTGCACGTGTGTCAGCCTGATTCTCTGAGCTCATCAGTTACCCACGCTCTGGCGGCACGGCCCAGCAAATATATGCAAAAGGAGACAGAGTTGGCCTTTCACGGGCTTCTCCCAATTTCCTTATCCTTCACACACGCGCGCACACACTCTCGTACCTTCCCTCTGTATTCTCCTTGCCTCCAAATGTGACATTTCCACATGATCTAAAACCAATTACTATGATTCAGTTGCTACACCGTTCACAATAATTACCAGAACACAAGGAAAACAAAAACAGCAAGGTTGACTGACTGGCACAGAAAAAGAGGGAGGGGAAAACGGATGAGAAAACAAAGTTTGCGCATTTGATTTATGTATGTTCCACGGCTGTGTTATGAATCTCAGATAATGCTCTCAAGAGCAGCACTCCAGATAATGTTATCCCATTTAGAAGTCGCAGATTTGTGTAGTCTAGCCTGGACAGGGACTCTCCCTTACCCTCAAGCGGACACGCTAACACACACACACACACACACACACACGCGCAGCCCTCTGCATAGTGAGAGATTGGTTGTTATCATAGATCACAGATACGGCTCAGACCTCTTATGAAAGATGAATTAATTTCACTAATGCTCTAATGCAAGGCTGTGGTGAGGTGGCTCGGCTGGTGATAACCCAGGCTTCGTCCATGCTCCCCACTCCGTGATTTATGCCCTCTTTTAGTAGATGAAACCGGCCAGATTCGCCATCCATCTGCTGCTCTAAAAGAATCCTATTAACGACGAATCCCGGACAACACGCAGCTCCGATCCAGCAACAGAAGGAGTTTGATCCTTTTCCTGTTCTAGATCTGAAGTGTGACAGAACCGATGAGTGGTGTTCGGGTAAAGCACTAAAACCTAAACAAGACGTGTATACAGGAAGAGAAATGAGCGTTGGATGAGACTTTTGTAACTCTCCAGACACAGCAAACTTTGCGTCAAATTAAGTTGTATACTGAAGCTAATTTGACATGACAGTGAAGAGAAAGTAATGAAAGCCTGGTTAGCTTTGGTAAGAACCGGATGACATAATCATGGTGATAATAACCTCCTGATGACATTGTTGCACAGGAAGGAATTTCGTCCACCATTTGATTGACAGGCAAGGGGTTTTTGTTGGCAGTGCAACAAAGAGAAAATGCCTGGTGACATCATGCTGTCACTTTTAAAGCCATCTACTTTTGTCTTTAGAGATGAATAATGTTCATGAATTGATCAGTCCTGTTATTTCTTAGCCACTGCCTCATAGGTTATTGTAGGTGTGGATTTTTGTTCTAATCTCTGTACCATACCCGTTCTTCTTCCTGACCCTATATCCTCTTCGGCAAGCGTTTGTGGGCACGGTGTGAATGACTTTCCCAGTATGCAAAACCCTTGCAGCCGTGAGTTATGGCTCTAAGTGGTGGCCAAGCGAGGGGATGATATTAATTGAAAAGCCGAGACAGAAGGAAGTGGACAAACCGCCGGGCGCATTGTTTGTGAAAGGTCGAGCTGATGGATACGGCGGTCTGTCATTTCTCCAGCTTACCCCAATCCTTTTAAGTCACGTTGCCATGCGGTCATTTGTTACATTTGTTATATTTATTTACGGGATGGTTTGATGCTCGCTTGAACGAGTCCAAAGGCTTTTTTTGTCATGTGCTCCTGCAGCTCAGACAAGTGATGCTCTAGCCTTGTTTTTGTTGGATAATTACAAATTAAGCTTTGCTTGTTGTTTTTGGTCATACGGAGTTCGTCTTCGAAGATCTTCAAGGTCACAGGGGTTTAGCCACCTGTCTTAACCTACTTTTTTCTCTATTTGGATATCACAAAATGATATCCAGTGATGCCAGGCTTCTCTTTAGATTTTTACAACAGTTGAACGTTTTAAAATGCCCCATATGTTGCGCTCAAATACTAGCAATGTAAAATAATTCCTGAAATAGATTGAGGTGTCAGGTGTGTGAATGGGTGCACTGGTTGAGATCAAAGATGGCAGTCACATGACAAGATCCAATTGGACTTTTTGGTATATATTAATGTATATTTGTTTCTGAATCATATTCATATTGTTTATATTGTTAAGCAGTCCTGAATGAGTACTGAACGATTTTCTCTTTCTTCCAAGTCCTGTCTTGTCTTGTAAGATCCTATTTCAGTTTCCTCTCCTCCACCACCTCCACTCTGCATTTAATATGACCATATCCATAGCAAGTGAAATGATAGAATAAAGAGTAATGGATGAGCCCTATGTGGTGCTTCATCAATCACCCGTTGTGAGTATTAGTTATTACTCAAGGTGCATTTCTAACCATATACATTTCCATCATGCTTCTCAGACACAGCTGAGGTTGTTATTTATGGGGTTTGTCAAGCAAGACACTACAAAGGGCAGCGAATATAAGTGTTCTAGCTGCGTAGCCCCCAACCTCTTCTTGGGAATCATGACATGGCTCGCTTTAGACGATGATTGAGTCATCAGATATGGGGCAGATATGAGATTATGGACTGTTCCATTCGCTCGCTCAGCCCCTGCGCCTCATGTTTCCACATGGCTACTTTTCCCCGTTGTTCTGGGTTTTTGGGGCGGACCCACACAAGCTGTGGTCATGGTGACCTCTTATGGACACCCGTTCATCATTGTCAGTGGGCTGGAGCTATCTGAGGAGCCAATTTCACCTCTTACCCACTGACCTTTCTAACGGACATCTGATGCCCCTTCCACTGGCCAGACTGAGAGAGTAGTCCGGGCATTCATTCTCTCTCTCTCTCTCTCTCTTTCTGAGGTCATTTGATGTGACAGGATAAGTTTTATGATCAGTATTATGGTCAGCGATGTGAATCTTTAGCGAGAGTGAACTCTGCTTGGAGAAGTTTGTTAGTTGATTCTATCCTACTTCTATACTAAGAAATGATGATGATAAATTATTTGTCATCAATGTTAAAAACATTTTAAAAACTTTTATTTATAAAACTTTTAATTATAGAAGTCTTTGCAATTGCTGGCCAAATTAATGTGAAAAATAAATGTTTCTAGAATTGATTTATGAATACACCAGTGCAGCATGTCAGAATAGTGAAAAAGACTGAAGTAGCACTTACCTTGTTTATTTAAATGTTATTAAAATCAGTCTTCATAGTTCAGGCAGCATTCGTATTAATAATTTATATTAATTATTATTTGTACCAGTCCCTAGTGTTGAAACCCCTGGTGAAGCTCAAGTGCCTCAGTTGCATTCTGATATTGTAAAACCTTTGGCAAAATATAGGAAAGTCTAAGACTCAAATGTACTTTCCCTTTCCTCTGTAGCTTGTAGATTAATTTATCTATGCTAATGTAATTCCATTTCATACAGTTAATCTTGTGCTAATGTGCTCTGAAAGATGTGAGGCACAATCAAATCCTCCTGATTTTAATTTGCCTCAAGATTTTTTAAAAATAAAATTAGTCAATTTGTAATTGTGGGACCCTGACTGTAATTAGTTTATTCACGGCAGCAGTTAACTCCCCATTAGAAGCTCAGGGAGAGGGAGCACGAGTGCCTGGTTATTTATTTGGCAGTGCATTGGAAATGAGGATGCTTGCACGATCAATTTGTCTCTCATTTAATAACACGCTGTGTGTTAAATCATGTGCAGTGCGTGTGTGTGTGTGAGAGCGAGTGTGAGTGAGTGAGTGAGTGTGTGAGAGAGCAGGTGTGTGAGAGTAAGAGAGCAAACAAGCGTGTGAGAGAGCGAGCGAGTGAGAGTGTGGGAGAGCGAGCGTGCATGTGAGAGAGAGAGAGAGAGAGCGAGCGCACATGTGAGAAAGAGAGTGAGCGAGAATGAGCGTGTGAGAGAGTGTAAGAGAGTGAGTGTGAGAGAGTGAGTGAGGGAGCATGTAAGCGAGCGAGTGGGTGAGAGAGAAAGCTCACACTTCTGGTTGTTGAGGCTCAGAGTTCACAGTATTGATGAAATAAAAATTAAATCAGTTCAGGAAATCACAGCAACACAGAACATTGTGGAGAATTTGTTCCAGTCTGGCATGTTGCTTACCTGAATAAGCAAATGTTCCATCTTTTCAGAGATCAGGAGTCTGTATTTCCTCGGACAATCTTCTATTTCAGCTTAGATTGTTGTCCCCAATCTCAGTTTTTACCTCATTCAACTGTTGCTTTTATCCAAACACATGATACAACTGAGTAATTTAGGGTTAAAGGTCTTTCTCAAGGACCTAACAGTGACATCTTGGGTTTTCACATCCAGTCTTCTGATCAGAAGTCCAATGCCTTAACCACTGAGCTACCACTTCCCATTGTATTTCATGTCTGTTCAGAACATGTGTACACACAGCGGAGGTTATTGTTCTACCTCAAGCCTTACGGGTTAATTTCCTAGCAGACAGGACCTTGGAACTGACAAAATAGAGCAAATCCGAGGATTTTTGCATAGACTGTACCATATATACTCAGTTTGGTAATTCATACTGCTCTTTGGTCAATAATATTACTCATGGACTGCATGCTCTGTGAAAGTAAAGGCTGTTTTGTTAGTTTGTTTGTGTGAAACCTGGTGTGAGATCATGTATCATGCTCTATGGTCATCTGGAACTTTGTGATTGTTACACGCCCTGTCTCTGATTCAGCATGTAGTTGGTGTAGTTATTAAACACGAACACAATTTTTATTAAAAGTTACAAAATGAGAAATGGAAAATGTTTTTTTTTCCACACCTTCTGAGAAATCAATTTTAAAAAATGTAAAACTGTAGAAATACAAAATGAGATCATTTGAATGTTACATGAATGAACATGAATTAAAAATTGTTTAGTGAAAACAGTGGCATTGGATGTTAAACAATTAAAAAGAATTTGTCAGTTCATCATCTGCCGTTTGTATGTAAACCCACCACATACTGTACATAAGAGGTGTCTCAGTGGTTAATGCTTCGGGTTCCTGATCAGAAGGATGGGAGCTACCAAGTTGTCACTATTGGGTTCTTGGGCAAGACCCTTTAACCTCAACTGCTCCGTTGCATCCTGTCTCAATTGTACCTTTATACAAGCATCTGCCAAATGAGTAAATATTTCAGTTGGTCAATGTAGATTTAGTTTATAAAAATTTCTACTCTTAACTTTATAGCTATACATTATAATTTTCCTGACCTGAAAAAAAATCTAAAAGATACATTTATTTGGACCAGTGTCATATATCATTGCTTAATTATACTGTCTTTGTGTGCTCTTTTGCAGTGCAAATGGTCCAGAAAAGGCTTTATCAGGACTCGCTGGGCTATGGGGGACTGGTGAGTCGGACATGTTTTACCATCTCTCTCTCTCTCTCTCTCTCTCTCTGTCTCTCTCTCTCTCTCTCTCGCTCTCTCTCTCTCCTGTCTTTGCGTATATACCCTGTATCTAGCCCTAATAACTAGGAAATGTACATTCCCTGTATATATATGTGTGTGTGTGTGTGTGTGTGTGTGTGTTCAGTCCACGTGCTGGAGAAGGCCTGGATTGGATTAGGCCTAATCACGTTAGTCAAGCAGCTCTATCTGACAGATGACAGAAAACATTACATGCAATTGCACCTGCATGTGCAGGATCTTAAAGGTTTTCTCCATGGGGAGATGGGTGAAGGGGGATAGTTGCGTGGGTAATCTAATAGAGGAAATACAACAGGACAAAAGGGCTGAAATAGGGGATTGGAATAGAGAGATGATGCGAGACAGGGACTGGGCTCTGTTCCAGAAAGAGGGATGACATGAGGTAGTTGGAGAGAGAGTGCGGTGGAATGAAATGGTGACAGAGGAATAACAGGCTTAGCCACGAGGCCACTGCGAAAGCATCTGTAGCATTCTACGCATGTCACTTTTAAACAGATTAGTGGCTTTGGCATGTACGAGCAGCGCAGTCATGTAAGAGCAGAGTACACAAGTCATTCATGGTTTATGTTGTATTACTTATAGACTGTGTGGTGTGTTAAAGGTCAAAGCATGAAGGGTCAAAGAGCAAACTTTATGAACAAGAAGTATTTAAATTCGAGTTGCTGCTAAATAATTATTGTTTTATATATATATATATATATATA